>JACXGJ010000322.1:0-139166 GCA_016801105.1 Esox niger
CAATCCTGTGTAACCACACAGCCTCTATCCAGCTTGTTATAGAGGGGGAGTCCCAAAGTCCCCCTTGGAAGTGATCTCGACCTGTATAGAGAATTTCAGTAAAAAGTGTTGTTTAGTGTGTAGTTGCAAACATGGGGAGACAAAAACAAATATATAATTCAAGTTAGATTGTAGGTTTACCTCCGCTTTAATGGCAGTAAGGGCAATGGTGGTTTTGTCCAACTTGTGCAACCTGCCGCATTTATTTACGCTCTTCTTGAGGTCTTTCAGACGTTTCTTGTAACAGGGAAATACATCCACAGGATTTCTTACTAAAACACAACAAAATATATGCATGAGGACATATTATTCATTGGTTGAATATCTACTGTGCATAATGTACCTAATCTGTAGCATGTATTTCATCTCCAGTCCTGCAGTGTCCCTGGCAATACATTTCAAATGTGTATCCCAGGAAAAATACAACCTACTCAACTATTCAATGGCTTAATGAGCAGTAAAGTCTGAATCTTCCTCAGTATTCAAACAGAAATGATATATGCCTTTGTAAAATACTAATTAACTTCACGTTATTGCCTTGAATGGGTTTTTTGAGGAATCCTTCACATATCCAAGTGTTGAACTCTACAACATCTAATATTATATGTTTGTTATGTGTATTTGACCAGAACCTTTATGCACTCATTTTCTTTCAGATGAAATGTTGGGTGAACAAGCAAACTATTTAATAAAATTGTATTTGAACACCTTGTGAATTATAGTAATGACATTACAGCCAAAAGTGATCTTGCAAAGCCTTTTGGCAATATGGTTTTTAAATATTTTGATTGACTAATCTTGGAATATTGTCTTTGCAACATTTAGACAGTTCTAGTCACTAGCTAGTGTCCTTGCTATCTTCAGTAGCGTGCGTGCTAGAGTGCTTGCTAGAGCACATTTACTAGTTACATTTTGGCCGAGTAAAAATTGGAAAGCTTGGTTTAACATTAATTGCTTGCTTTGAGTACAATTTAAGCAGACAATGGTCAATTATATAAAATGTAATCCTCACAATGGTTACTGAACATGTTATTGTCAGTGACAAGTCCAGTAGTTGTATACCAAACGCTTTTTACTGAAATTCTCTATACAGGTCGAGATCACTTCCAAGGGGGACTTTGGGACTCCCCCTCTATAACAAGCTGGATAGAGGCTGTGTGGTTACACAGGATTGCAAATGCTTTACAGGGGCAGCACATCAAACCTGCAAAACAACCTTTTGGATATGAATTGAAATATATATTTAAAAAAAGAATCGGATAGTAGCAGTTGTAGTTGTTTGTAGTAGTATTTTATTGTTTTCATTTGTTTTAATAAAATGTTTATATTTGTCCAAATGGTGCATATTTCTAGATTTGCCTTTGATTAATCCCATGACAGTTTTTTTTATTTATTCTGAACATACCCTCTCATTTTAAATTGTCATACATTTTTTAGTTTGAGGTGTTACATGTTTTAACTACTGTGAATCAGACTTCAATTGACTGCACCAAACATACTTGCTTGGTAGGTTTAACAACTGTGTATGATCTATGTAGGTACAGACACCGCTTCAAATTATGTCCTCTTTCCTAATAACTACAGTGTAACTATGTGGGAACAGAAACCACTTCAAATTACAACCCTCTTTCCTTGTAACTACAATGTAAATACATGGGAACAAACACTGTTTAAAATGACAGCCCTCTTTCCTTGTAACTACAGTGTAACTACGTGGGAACTGACACCTCTTCAAATTACAGCCCTCTTTCCTTGTAACTACACTGTCACTACGTGGGAACAGACACTATCGTAATGTGAGCCAGACACCTTTGGATATCCACATTTGAAAGTATGCCTTCTAAAGTTAAAGTTTAATTGTCCTCAACACCAGTAAAATCTGACAAATTTGTATTTGTTAAGCCCATCCATTTCATTCGTCAGTTAGAATAATAATATTATAGGGGCTGTGACAGGAACCCCCTGTCTCAGCCCCAAGGTATTATTCTGTTATATTATTGTGCTAAGGAAGTAGGGTCTAAATTTACCCTGTCTTCTGTCGTTTTAAACTTAGGAGGACATGAGGTCTTGACCCACACCAGCGGAGTACTATGCTTGACTCATTGCGGTCCCTGTCTAAAATCCTCCGGGTTGTGTTGCAGATCAAGATGATACCTGATGATTTCAGCTGTCACTCTGCTGACCGCCCCTCCTTGTCCCTGTCCTTGTCCATCTGGTCATGCCTCCAATCTGCTGGGCTTAGCCCACATGCATCGATTAACTATCACAATTTGGACTCTTAATATGACTGGTCACCCCTCTGAGTCTGGTTCCTCTCTAGGTTTCTTCCTAAATTTCGGCCTTCTTATCGAGTTTTTCTTAGCCACACTACTGTTGTTTGCTCCCTGGTGTTTAAGGCCGGGTATTTTGTGAAAGCACTTTGTGACAACTGCTGATGTAACAAGTATAAAATAAGTTTGATTGATCGATTGATAATAGTAGCCTACATTGGAGCGCTTTCAATCCGGCATATTGGAGAAAAAAACATTAATTTGTCCTATTGTTTTGTAGAAGCAGTGGGGGGCTAGGACACCCAACAGATAAGTGACTGTGGCTTGATTCCTAGCACACATCTATAATAAATTCATACGTTTGTGATCAATGTCAACAACGCTTTTAGTTTGTCAAGAACCAATTGCCCCAAAGCATGTGTTGGCACTGTGAAAAGTTGCGCAAAGCAGTGAAATGCGCATCATCTTTCTTTTCTATTAAATCCTTGATTCTGTGAGGGAACTTATTTGTTGTCACATCTAAATGGTAAGTTCATAAGCACGGATGAGAATGACAATTATTTACTTTCAATATTTTTCTGTTTACTAAGTCATGTTGGTGTATTATTCTTCGTTCATATAAGTACATGTAACACCTGCATTGTTCTACCCATTCTTACCACATATTTACATTCTTTTTACTACATAGTTACCTGGGAACTACCCTGTAAGTAACAAGCTGTAATTTGAAGGGTTACCCAGATGGTTTATAACAGCACTCCCTGTAGGTAAATCTGTGTAATTCATTTTCACTAGTTTCTCTGGGCAAAATTTGAAGTTTGCTAGCGATCAGGTCAAGAAAGAGAAAATGCAAAGAACAACATTAGATTTCACAGCTTTGCTGTGAACCCAATATATGACAATTAGAATACTGGAGTGGTCTTTCCTTCAGCAAACACATTAATAAGGGCGTATTACATTAACAATAGCTAAAATGAGTGGGAGACAGTGTACTCAGTCGCCACACAGTCCCATAGGTTTGACTTATTCTCCCCTCAGGCTTTTTACATCAAAGCTAGTGTGCTGTCGAAGAGTCCTTGGAACAACGTGACGTCTGATGATGGATTCTATAGAAAAAACAAACCCTTCACAGGAGCACAGATTTACTTTTTTCTTCTTTCTCTTTTTCAGAGGGGTGTTCAAATGAGTGGTGTTACACTATGCTTTCCACTGTGGAATAAAAGGGTGCCTAATTTGGCTCAAACAATGTTTAAATAATCAAGGAGCTGCAAAGCTTTGAACTAATTTCGCAAGAACGGCACCAGATGTTTTGGTCTCATTGACTGCACAGTACCAGTTGAAATCCAGTATATGGCATGAGTTTGATTTCATTCTCTGTACTGCAAAAACTAAAATGTTCAACCTGTATCTCTTGGGAGACCTGAATGTGCCAACAGAAAGCCTTACCTGAGGTCAAACAAATATGACTGAGCGAACACATTTTTTTATTAGTTGAATTTCCAGTGTTATTCCACTGGTGTCTCCTCCCAGTCTTATGATGTCCATTGTCACAGCTGTTCAGCTTTTCATGTTTTATCGTTGTCCATAATGTCCCCACAGTCTTTCTCTGAAATGTAACTTACACACACAGACCACAACGGGACATTAATAAACACGTACACACCCAGTGAGCTGGCAGGTACAGTACAAGCTGTGGGTAGACGACCCAAAACTGCACACGTTGAGTGATGCACGAAACTTGCCTTTCGCCCCCAATGATGCCATGTGTTTGTGATTGCAGTAAATGAACCACAAAAGAAATGTGTGCTCAACATTTTCCTAACTCCTCTTGGGTGTTATGGAGAAATAAACGTGCATATGATATATTCTGAACAAAGAATCGAAGATCACTGCAAACGATTACATCAAACATTTCATATTTGTGTATACTGTATATCTGAAGGCAAAATTCTAATCAGATTCTATCTGTTTAATTTGAGAATGATGAAAAGGAGAGGCCAAGCCCAAATTACACTGCCTGCTGGGCCTCCAAAGGAGAAAATTGAGAAGAGCTTTTCAGGCTGTTTTTTATTTGAATCCCGTAATGAAGTTCATTTTACAAGGTTTCCGTTCATTAAGCACAGCTCGCTCAGGTGCAATGCAGACATGTACAGCATGCACTAGCACAAGCTGACTTACACGCTTACATTTTATCTCAAGAATCAGATTAATCTACCGAGTCAGCGTACCATCTCACAGAAATCATTGTCAAAATCCTTTTATTTACTTTGTATTTCATATACTTTATGCAATTGAAGAAAAAGTGACCTACAAGTAGAGGGGAATGTGTTGGAGACAACTAAACGCTTAGGGCTTGTTTAAGCACCACCGTGCTACAGAGGCCTGACACAGAGTGTGTTGAACCTGAAAGGAAAATAAATGTGTCCCCTAGTGCTGCCAGGGCATTCTCCCAAGCTTTCACATGAGAAAAGCCTCAGGAATGTCCAGGAAAAAGTCACTGTTAAAACAGCATATCTTTCTCATCCCTCTCTCATTACGCTTCAATAACATACCTTTGATTCAGGCTATTTTTAGCCACTTCCTGTCTATCTGTGGGTCAAGGAGTTGAATCAAGTGGTATTAAAAGGACCAGGTGGTCCGGTCTCACAGGAAGTCAAGGCTTGACTGACTTCACCTGAATGGCTTATACAGTATTATGTTACATTCTCTTTTAATGACAAATATCTCCAATGAAATGCCAGCCAAATTTTTTTTTAAATGTTTCTCAGCAATAAAGTAATCTCTAAATCTGCATGTTCAGCTAGCTGCCTGGAGAGTTTCCTCTTTGAGCCAATGGTGCCCACAATGGAAAGGAGCAGTTCATTGCACACTCCCAAATAAACAGACTGTGAGTGGCGTCCACATTCTCAGGGAGAGTGTGGCGCGCTGAGCATTTCCCAGGCTTTGCCCACTCCACCACCCTGTAGGTGACATCAGAGACCATTTCCTGAACAAAGGCAGTTAGTGAAGAGAGAGACAGAGAATGTGTGTGTAACAGAGGGAGAGGGCATGGAGAAAGACGGTAGGAGAGAAAGAGAGAAAATGAGGGTAAGAGAGAAGGAAATATTCAAGGCAAAATGGGGGACAGGGAGAAAGAGACAGAAGAGTAAGAGAAGAAAGAGGTGAGACAGAGAGAAGGGGAAGGAGGGGAATGGGAGAAAGCACAGAGAGAGAAACAGAGGGATGGGTTGATGGAGCTAGAGAGGGGAGTGTCCTGTTTAAGACGGAACGGCTGAGTTATGTTCCTCTTGGCAGTGTGAGGCACGTCGGCTGGGCCCGAGGCGTTACGGCGCCACCTCAGGCTCACAGCAGCGGCCGGGGCGTTTTCCCAGCACATGGCATTCATTTTGGGGGCTGCCGAGGAGCGAGATGGGGCTCCTTTTCCAAAGCCGAGCGGTGCCTGAGCAATTAGGGGCAGCAATTACACAGGGTGGATCTCCTCTCTAAGCATGCCAAGAGTAATGCATGGGCTGCCAGGGGTCTAATGGAAGTGACAGGGAAGGGAGTCATAATGGTGATCGTATACTTGATTTACATCAGGAAAGGCGCAGTGTTTTTGTGTTGTTTTTACGCTCCGCTTCAGTGTCCCGCCAATCAGAAACAAAAAAAATTAAACAGTTACATACATTTGAGAGCTGTGCCTGAGGCAGCAATGATGAGAGACTGAATACATGACTGAAATGCATCCTTGTTTTCTACCAATCACAGAATACCTTTAATTTCCCACCTCTTGTGATGGAGGTAAAGTAAGTGTTCATAAAAAGTCACCTTTTTATCAACACTTACTTTACCTCCATCATGAGAGGTGGGAAATTAAAGGTTTGAGGGCAGCTTTGGCCCTGAGGGCATTCTACATTGTAACAAGAAATGTGACATTTCTCTTAGGGTCCCCATTCTCCAAAAAAGGATTGTATGGCATCAGGCAGAAAAAAAATCTTTTGAGAAAAGGCTATTATGGCTAGCATTTACCACACTTATTTTCAGAATATCCCTGTAATATCGCCCTGCCACTGTTAGCAACATATTATTGGCCATTTATTGTCCATCTCTTCAAAACCATTGTTGCATACAGTATGTTTTGGCTTTGGAAGCTTCATAATACCATTTGTGAGAAGTTTTATTTACACATGTATACATGACATATGACAAGTGATTATTGGATTTCTGAAGCTATGTAAATATGCGGGCTACAAGAATAAATTATTCAAACTGTAACTTATGTTGTGCTCAAAGGGGTTGGAAAGTCTCTGACCATATATTCTGTCTTGAAACTTCTAGGTGCTCCACGGGAAAGATCGTTATTTCTTAACCTACATAATGAGAGTATAACGCCTGCTAACATTTATCATTAAGAAAAGGCTTGATCTAAACATACAAGGACATACACCTGGAGAAATGTTTTGAGCCTTGAAGTCAAATGGGAGAGTAATTGAAGACATTGATTTTGTCTCAAGAGCAGAGGACAAAAACATCCCCAGACTAAGTCAATGAATATCGGTTGTGTTGCTCACAACTGGAAGACCAAGATGAGAGGATATTCTTAACTGAGAACATTCAAAGTGGCTACTAATGTATTGTTCTGTCCATAGTAGGCAGGTCACATTATGAAATGGTACTATTTGTTCTATGTTTTAGCTAACTCTATAAACAAGACAGTGCCTGGCTGTACTGTACAACCAATCATGGGTCCTCTGGTGTAAAAAACATATTTACCCGTTTTTTTGTTGGATTCCACAACAAAATGTTCCCGTGCCAAATATTTTGCAACTAATGTAGTTAAATCTTTTCTTTTGATGGTTTGTTTTCTATTACAAATTTTATACAGACAAAAGGTTTTGCAACTAGAGTCAGGATCTGAGCGAGTTTCACAAAGGCCACATTTTGATGGCTAGATGCCTGGGTCAGAGCATCTCCAAAACTGCAGCCCTCGGTATATCAATATACACGCATATATATATATATATATATATATATATATATATATATATATATATATATATATATACAGTGGATATAAAAAGTCTACACACCCCCTTAAATGCCAGGTTTTTGTGATGTAAAAAATGAGACAATGATAAATGATGTCAGAACCTTTATAACGTGAACAATTCAATTGAAAAACAAACCGAAATCTTTGAGGGAGAAAATGTTTCACAATAACCTGGCTGCATAAGCATGTACACCATTAAACTAGTACTTTGTTTAAACTCCTTTTGATTTTTTACACCACTCTTTGCCCACTCCAAATCTATCAGATTGCGAGGACATCTCCTGTGCACAGCCTTCTTCAGATCACCCTACAGATATTCAATTGGATTCAGGTCTGGGCTCTGGCTGGGCCATTCTAAAACGTTTAATCTTCTTCTGGTAGCCATGCTTTTTGGATTTGGATGTGAGCTTTGGGTCGTTGTTGTGCAGAAAGTTGAACTTCATCTTCAGCTTTCTAATGGATGCCTGGAGGAATTGTGCCAAAATTGCCTAGTACTTGGAATTGTTCATAATTTCCTCCACACTGACTAAGGCCCTGGTTCTAGCTGAAGAAAAACAGCCCCAAAGCATCATTCTGCCACCACCATGCTTCACTGTGGGTATGAAAAAAAGAAGTCCAACCTTGGTTTCATCAGACAATAACAAATTTTTCCACGTGCTTTTGGGAGACTTTGTTTGTTTTTGCAAACTTCAGCTGGACCTGGTTGTTTTTCTTTGTAAGAAAAGGCTTCCTTCTTGCCACCTTACCCCATAGACCATTCATATGAAGAATACAGGATAATGTTGTCACATGTAGCACACAGCCAGTACTTCTTGCAGCTCCTTTAATGTTACTGTAGGCCTCTTGGAAGCCTCCATGACCAGTTATCTTGGTCTGTTCATCAATTTTGGAGGGATGTCGAGTTCTTGGTAATGTCTCTGTTGTGCCATATTTTCTCCACTTGATGCTCACTGTCTTCACTGTGTTCCATGTTAAATCTAATGCTTTGGAAGTTCTTCTGTACCCTTCTCCTGACTGATATCGTTCAACAATGAGATCCCTCTGATGCTTTGGAAGCTCTCTGTGGACCATGGCTTTTGCTCTGAGATGCAACTAAGAAAATGTCAGTAAAATCCTACTAGAACAGCTGAACTTTATTTGTGATTAATCAAAGTCAATTTAAATGCTGGCAGGTGTCTAATTACTTCTATTTAACATGCGTTTGAATGTGATTGGTTAATTCTGAACACAGCCACATCACCAGTTATGAGGGTGTGCACACTTACTTTTTATTTTTCCCTCTTAAAGATTTCAGTTTGCTTTTCAATTGAATTGTTCACATTATAAGTCACATTAAAAGTAGAAAGTGATTTATCTTTGTCTCATTCTTTTACATCACAAAAACTTGGCATTTGAACAGGAGTGTGTTGACTTTTTATATCCACTGAATATATAAATATATATACATTTCTGCCCTCTTAGGTTCAGGTGGAAGTTGCCAGGGCAGAGAGGAGCTTTGACTGGGTTTAGAACTTGGGATGCTTGAGCAATAGGTGATCACAACATTCTGGGTAGGTTTGATGGGATTCAATATACGGCAGTATTCTAAATGTGAGGTGAAAAGTGCCTAAATTAGCATCTGAACCATTACTTTAGTGCGTGAACATAGCGAGAGAGCCATCACATTTACCCTTACAATGAATGACACAAAACAAAATCATCTGAAATGTTCTTTAGAGTAATTTAATATTCATCGACCTGATGATACATGTGGACACAAAAGAAGTGAAATATTGTAGCTGCGTTTCAAAAGTCAAAATTGTTACGTTATTTACATGGTAGGTTTTAGTGGGACCAGCCATAAAGGTATTTACTGCTTACCAGATATATACTGCTTGGATGTGCGTTCTCTCTGTCTTTTCAGCATCCCAAATGACCCAACAAAACACTAAATACATTTAGGTCTGGTTAGCCCTTCCCTAAATGAGAGGACAAAATGTATCTGTCTCTGTGTTCATTACAGTAACCAGATAATTGCCTACAGGAATGGGTGTTGAAATAACACTGTGGCATCCACGTTTGGTCTGTATTGCAGTATGTGTTCAGGGAACTTTCAACACTGTATGCAAGAGGGTTTTATTGATCTTAGGAATGCAGCTTCACTGTGTTACTCAGCACACCCCCACAGGCATCACACAATCTGTGACCCAAACTCCCTAACTGAGAATGTTGGTTGCTTTAATTTGATAGGATATCTTCATTTTACCACATCTGGTTTGGCCTGTGGTTGGTCGACAACTTGCTTTTCATTTTCAACATAAACAGGTCGGGTAATTGAAGTTAAATTAAATGCCAGTTTTTCCTGGTTTCTTCCAATATAATATATAAGGTTGCACTCTTTCGCTTAGCCTTCTAAACTTATGGCGTCCTTGGGCTTTTATTTGTTGATTATTTATTTCCGGTTACTGTAAGATTTGTACAATATGCCTGGAGTAAACTTTGGCATGCTTGGGCCTTTATTTGTTGATAATTTATTTCCGGTTACTGTAAGATTTGTACAATATGCCTGGAGTAAAGTTTGGCGTGCTTGGGCATTTATTTGTTTATTATTTATTTCTTGTTACTGTAGGATTTGTACAATATGCTTGGAGTAATGTCTGGTTAATAGTTTTACCTGAGTATCTTGTAATTCAAGCCATATGCCATGGATGTGGGTTCTTCATACTGTAATGTAAATTAAATACAATCATTTATATGAACTTCTCATAATCATTCCTTGACAAGTGTTGTCAGAAAATTTCATATTACAAACAGATAGTTAAGTTTACATATCTTGTAGATTGTTAAACAATAATTTACACCACACCCTAAATTTGTATTTAGAAAGCCATTGCAATAACCTAATTGGAGAATGCTGACACATTTTATTGCTCTGGAAATAGTATTTCATTTTCTATGCCGCCTGTATTTATGAGAAAAACCAAGCAGTGATCTAATTTTGTGATTATCATTTCTGTCTGTATCACAAATGCCTCCCTTCATCTACAAACACGATGTACGGCCTACATTTCACAAAATGTGCCAATGTTCACGTGTACTTTTCATTTCGTAAAAGTAATCCCAAGAATAAACTTTCCAGTATTTGATCCAAAATGTACTGGGCTTGTTAACACTAAACACGTAGGTTTATGAAAAACGTATCAGTCATCTATAATCAAATTCATAAGTTCACTGGTTTTTAAAGAATGAATGTTTATTTGTTGATCTTATTTTTGCACTGGGGCTTGTGTGTGGCGATTGAAATAGAAAAGACCTCTTTGATGATAAACAGCTGCATGGCATGAGCTCCATCATAGCCTCTCTCTATATCACTCACAATTCAGACCTTTGCCACAGACACTGTAGATTTAAAGCACAATGTCGGCCAAAAGTCATAGGGCAAAACAGTGAACGAAGCATGAATTCGTTTAAGTCACAATGCCACTTACTGACATTAGGTGTGCTTGCTGAAAGCGAACCAAAACTTTATAAAACAATCATACTTTTTAATTATTATTTCACCATTGCCAAAGCAACAACAAACAGCAAACAAACAACAAGGAAACAACAGAAAACCTACTTTAAAATGTCTATACCGACAGTCCTGAGAAAGCTTGAAAAAAACATTATAGCACAACATATACTTTTCATCCTGTAATCAAATTTGCAAAACATTTCGATGGCAATAAATGAGGATGGGAAAATGTTGCTCTAGAACTACTCTTAAACATTAAGCAAGAAACAGCATTGAAACTTCATAATATGCAGACTGCACATTATACTTGCAGATGTTTTATAATATTAATACTTTGAACAATTCAATCTGAAAACTTTGCAGTGTAAATGGTTTTCAACCATTTAAAGTACAAAATTAAACTGAAATGTTTGAACACACACACTGCTCAGGAATATCCTATATATTTAAAACTACATCCATATCTGCAGAAATCCCAATGCATTGCCTAAGCCATAGATGTTTATTGGAAACATACTTGTCATTCATCATTCAAGAAGGCAGAGTCCGGAATGGTATGCTTCCATCCAGTTTCTGTATACCATTTTTTCTTTTTCAACTTTCATCATTTTAGTGAATCAATTGTACACAAAAGGGAGTAATGAACAATTGTTTATGTATAGCTGCAGTACGATAGCCAATTAAGAGAGATAAGCACATCTGTGCTAAAAATGCTTTTACCACAACCTTGAGCGTCCAATACGTTTTTTATAAGGGGTTACCCACATTTTTGGGTAACAAACAAGTTTGCCAAATATATTTATACTATATTCTTACTATATGATTTTTTCATGAGAAAAGTAGGACTGATACAAATATAGTACTGCTATCCAAGAGAGCTTGTTGTTCAAATCTTCCAAACTGATTGAATTTGATTAATTCAAATAGCTATGAGCATTCGCCGGGTAACATGGCACTGTAGTACGTAATTGCGCTGTACATTATCTTGAATCTGCTGAACCATTTTACATAAAAGGGAATTTTAGTAATCATAACACTAATGATTTATTTGTTTCAATCACCGCTAGGCGATGCTAGGAAAGCTCTTTCTCCTTTCAAGCTAATGTTAGCTATCTAATGCTAACACAATCCCTTTGAAGTTTCTAGTAGAAGCAAGAGAGACAGTGAACTGTTTGAATTTCGTTATCTTTTTTTTCTATATCATTGAACAATAGGACAGTGCTGATGCATTATTTTGTCAACAGAAAACACACTGTTTGACTGTTTGACATTCATATACAGCTATGGAAAAAAATAAGAGACCACTGCACATTTTTCTTTCCTTTCCAAAAATGTTGAAAAGTCAAGTTTTCAGTGAGGAACGGAAGCGTTCAATTTGCAGTGGTCTCTTAATTTTAACCCTTCTATTCCTCACTCAATACCTCAGTACATCAAAGAAAATGTGCAGTGGTCTCTTAATATTTTCCAGAGCTGTATGTCAGTACCACAGAGGATAGTGTTTGTATAAAAACTCCTTTATGTAAACAAATAGCTAGGCTAAAAAATGCATGGACACTTTTTAAGGTGGAGATCAAGTTGATGAATGGCCCTGGCTGAGCTGATGGTACAGGGATTTGTCAGATAGACTAGTAAACAATTACCTTCGTTTGAGTCATGGGCCTTCCTGAGATATAATGATGTTTTTTTAGCAAGATTTAGACTGTGTTTTAATCTCGTTCTCTGAAAAAAACACATTTTAGAAATATGCAGTAGCATCAATGGGAAGTACTTGGATTTACACTGCTCTTGGACTGTCAAAACCTACCTCATGTAGAAAACTCTCTGTTGTTTAAGCTCCCTGGTTGTGCTACTTACACAGAACACAGCAAACCCGCCTGTTTGAAGCTGTGTTTACTTCTCAAATTCATTTCACAATGGGAATTACGTGAATAAAGTGCATTACAAATGAGTTCTCACCAAACTGGGGAAAAAAGTGGAATTAAATTCAAATATATAGGCTGAAATGTTTATGTGAAATTACAAGTCTTTTTAAAGCTTACACCTCCCAATTTCAGTGTTTTATAGGTTGATATTTTGCGAGAAGACAAGCATCCGGTACAAAATCTATAACCCCAAACCTAATTCAATGTTTTTATTTTTCTCCTGAATGACTGAATATTTGTTCTTGCAAAACGGAAAATGTTAAAACTGCTGGTTTCCATTCAGTTCATGCACACACGCTTCACTTTGCAGGATGGCATGTCCATTGGTCTGTACCTGCTGCCCAGTCTCTCATGGATAGGCCATGATTGGCAGCGTGGTCAATAATTGCGGCACAAATTTCATTTAAAACTATAGTTCTTTGTATTCCACTTTTAGCTACTCCATCACCATACATCTTCCATTCCCTTTGCTAAATCCAAAAAGGCTCTTCATAGGAGAACTCTTTTTTGCATAAATATGGACAGGTTGCGGATTGAACAATTGTGCAAAAAAGTTTTGCATATGTGCAGTTTTGTATATTCACATTCAATGAAGTCATTTGTATCAACTGTGACAAAACAATGGAGATCATCTTGACCCCAGTTTCATTAAAAGTATTTTAGCAATCGAGAAAAACTTAAAATCAAAAAATATCGGTTGAAAGACTCCTCTAACGGTAGCAGAGTATTATAGTTGTCAAGAGTGTTGGGCCAGTGTGCAAACCGTTGAAGGTTGTAATCTCTGAGCCAACAAGCTGTCCCTGAGCAAGACTGTTGACCCTAACTGGTCCCACATTGTTCCTGTAAATAAGGTGTTCCTTGTATAGTTACTTGGTAAGACCCACATTTATCCTTTTAGGAAGGTTTTGCGCCGAAGTGATCACAAAAGATCTGTGTATTGTTCAGAGGGAATGTTAGCCAATAAAGCATTTGCTTTAACTTTATTACTATTTAAACAGATTACACAATAATGAATGTATGTAGGAAATAATATTAGTTTTTTTTTTTATTGCACAAGCAGTTACTCTTACCCAGTGACCTCTACAAGACAGATTAGCTCCATTGTAACTCTGCTGTTGTCTTACAGTAAACTATTCATAATGGCTGCTCATGATGATGTTAAAACTAATACACACACACACACACACAAAGAGGCTTGCCTCGTTTAAATAATGCGACATGCTACAAAACTACCGGGGCGGTAAAGTTATAATCATAAACATAACAAGTCTTATGTCAATTACCTGCTGTATCCAGGAGAAAATCACATAATATCTGTCTCTTCATTGGGATTGAAAGTTTAATGACATAACAATATTATGGTAATCAGGATGTGAGGGAGACTATAGACCCAGGGTGGAGTGGGGAGGGAGTGTGTGGGAAAGACAGGAATGAAGATAGATAGATTTGGAAAGAGGTGGAAACAGAGAAAAGAAGGAAATGTATGATGACAAGGCCTCATAGACAGAGTGACGCCGCGGGGGCTACTCTCAGCCTATGTGACACACCACACTGTGTTCCCTCACTTGGCTGTGTTCCGAGACCCGAGACCCGACTCAGGTTCTAGAGAGCAAAATGATAACAATGATGAAATAACAAAATGGGTGGAGTAATTACCGCACAGCATGTTAACAGCCTACGTCCAAAAATTAAGCTTGGTTGTTTCTAGATATCCGGTTCAGAAAAAATCCCTTCAAAGGTTTAATCAAGCCCAAACATGTTTTTCTTTGTTCTTGTCTCAATTATTGTTATTTTATTTCGTTTCCACAACGTGAGGAAAATACTGTCAAGGATAAAGTAAATATGGGCTCCTGAGGTAGAGCCCTCTGATCAAACACACTGTGAGACCACCAGTACTTAACGCCTCCCTCACTGGCAATGGCTCGTGCTCTTCAAACACCGCTGGTGTGTGTATGTAGTGGTCTGGTTATTTTTACAGTCAGGATGCACAGAACAAGAGTCTTGGGCCCTGAACATGCTTACTTTCATTATGAAAGTCAACAGGCTCCAAGTGGGAATGTCTTTCATTCCCCTGCAGTATCTCAGGCATCCAAACTGACCCGGCTCTCCTTCCCAAACCAAGTCATTCTGTCTGTTTCTACGCCTCGGAACCTCGATGGTAACAGCTGACTGTGTCTCTCCCACTGGCCTCCCTCTCCTGACCTCCCTCCTCCAAGCCCTCCTTTTGTGTGTTCCTTTTTTTCATTATGTCTTGGGAAACCCGGTAAGATTGCTTGTGGTGCTGAGGCAAATAATCTGGAATTAAAAAATGGATTCCTTTGGCCTTATCCTTAGCAACAGGCCTATCGCCATCTGTCCTGACAACGGGACGAACGCCTTCACAGGAGCATGTTCTGTCACCTGTTCCTGAAAATCGTGTGTGTGCGTGTACCTTTTGCCTCAAAGATGAAGTAGCCTTAATAACTCAGTGTTGTAACCAAACAATCCATGAGGCATAATGCATTGCAACGTTTAGATTTCTCGAATTTAATACAGTGTAACGTGACCGAACATACACTTATTGCTTTTCCATTCATTACACGCTGACTGGCCCAATAGAGTTAACACGCAGAGAGAAATCGGCAGACCCATTGAATACTTTTCTTGGGATGTAGCAGATCTTTTTTGATCGGGAGCCAGGCATATGACAATAATATCGAGGTGATAACACGCTATGCCTACTAATTTACTTATCCTCTAAAAAAATGTAAAAGTTTGCTGCATTCCAAAAGGTGAAAGGACTGATGAGAGATGTTAAAGGAAGGTGTTCTGCCCAAAATGAGAACGTCCCAATCGTTAGGTTTAGTCATTAGACACTTCTCAGTAAGTCTTCCAGTCACAGGGTCAGTCAGAGACAAGGCCTGCCTTTATCTAAGCACACAGAGGCCATCTCAGACAGCATTTAGCCACGGGGAGTCCCCTTTAGCACCCGGGGGAGCCCAAGTCAACCTCCAACCAACCAGGGCACCGACAGCTGCTCAACCCCCCTGACTCACCCCATAACCCCACCTATATTAAACTATTACAGGGATTTTCAAACTAAGCCCTCTGAGTGTTAGTCCCAAACTAAGGCCTGTATTGTCACCAAATATATAACCTAAAATGACCTTAAATATATACCTTTGTATATAAAATAAAAAATATACATATCTTTATATAGATAATATAATGTTAAATGAGTTTGATCCATACCAAGGACTAAAATGCCTTCTGGATGTGTTGGTACTGTTGCACTCTAAACATTCTTAATTGCTGCTACATTTAATAAATATTTTATCCAACATTACTGTGTAGCTGAAGTAACTGCCCAACCCCCCTACACACACACACACACACACACACACACGTACACGTAAACACACACACACACACACACGTAATTTGTGTGTCCGGCTGCTTTATTAAATCAATACTGACTAGTGCTTATTAAAATGATATGATCGGCTCCACATTACTGTAGCTTTCTCTTTTTCCATCTTCCACTTATACTCTAAATGAGATGGATTCCTGTTTGATTTTCTCCAGACTAGTAGGGCAAAAGTCCCTTGCAACACGGGACTTTCCAACACAGTTTATAGAATGTAACATGTTAACTATCTGAAGACATCGCATCTCCTGAGGACTTTTTGATCTCAACAGCAATCATTCAATAAGCAATCACTAGCATATATTTATTCAACTTTTTTTTAATACTGTTATTACATTCACTCGTATTCAGTAGATGTAGAGAATCTCAAAGGTGCCGCAGCCAACATAGCTTTGCACTTCCTGATCAAGATGTCTGTTTCCCACCGCTTTAATCCGTGTGCTATATATATATATATATATATATATATATATATATATATATATATATATATATATACGCGTGCTCTTCCATCTCCTACCCATCCACACGCGCGTGTTTGACTACGCCACCTGACCCAATCTCTCTGCGAGTCTAATCGGGAACTGAACTGACCGCGGTGGAAAATCATCGGACGTTGCGGCAGAGACACCTGACTGTGTGGGGGACAGTGCGGTCCCTGTCCGTGTGATCAAAGAAGTCAGCGTGACTAACCACGCTCGCTGTGATGACGGCCCGGCTCCTGATCCACTTCAGAGACTGAGGTTAATGAGTGATCTACAGCCTGCAGGAGGCATGGAGGAGGCATCACAAGGCCGATGACCTATTAGACGGTTTTATCATGGACGGAGCACTGCGAATCACCCACCCCCTGGACCACAACAAGACCTGAGGCCAAGGAATGCGGAACGGAGAGGGGAAAACCATGGGTTCAGGTGCAGCTTTTAGTTTCACCAAGCCGGTAGCAGCAATCGCGGGACCAAAAGTCCCAATTCGGCGCTGAACGGAGGATATCTAGAGTGCTGAATTGTTAAAATACAATCTGGGGATGTGAAACGTTGTACCGATACGCACACCGAAGCACAGTGAAGTGCAACATGGAGCCTTTTCCTCCCTGGTGGGAAAGCCCTCCCTATTACAAGTTCATGAGTCCATGCGTGCAGGCATTGCAGATTACATTCTTTTCAGGGGCATGATGAGGCCTATTCACACAGTATCAAAGGTCAAACATGGTAAATGGAAGGTTAACCATTTTATCATGAAGACTCTCCTTCCGAGGAGGGCTCTGTTCTATTAATTAGTTATTGCTTAATTCATTCCTTCAACCAGTGGCAGTCTCGATTTAGCAGAGCTATGCGTATCTGTGCATCCAGTCACTTAAAAACCAGACACAATTTGAAAAAAAACGACGCCCGAGGCCAAACTGCGTCGGAGACTATGAGCGTAAAAAAAAGGCAAAACGGACAATCTGTACGATGGGTCACCCCATTGATAGTTAACCAAGGGTGTGTTGTGAAATCCTTCTCAAATACTGAGTACTTGTCATTAACATATCCACTGTACGTGGCAAACATGAGCGGCCTCAGCTTCAAGAAACGGTGGAGAATGACAATAATGCCACCAGTGTATTAGAAACATGGAGCAACGTGTTATTGTGCAAAGGAATGTATGACCAACTGCCATCCACAAAGGGCCTCTCTTTGAGAGATAGGAGATCATATCATATTTTTAGAACACAGTCCTTCTGTACAAGGGGATGGATTCTATTTGTTTGTTTCCATGGCGAAAGGTAGTATGGTATGTTTTCTGGTGTCCGAATGACTTTAAGTCGCTACGTTCACATTAGCATTGATGAAGTAAATCGATGTAATGTTCAGAAAGGGACGGACCATTTGGATCCAAGGTAATGTCACGAAGCTGTCAACCGTCTTGAAAGTGGTATCCATATGTCAAATCGGTGTCAGCCTATCATGAACAATGTGTCCTCTTCTGTGAATATGCCACAAAAAGCCCTATGGAAGATTCTGGAAACAGTTGTTTGAAAATTACAAAACGTTTTGGATTTCACCACAGAGTGACTGGCTGGCTGCTTCAGAATCAGGCAAAAATCAAGCATCTTAAAGGGCCCAACAGACATGTACATTAGGTGAGACAGAACTCACCCTCAATCTCCCTCGATGCCGCCAGTCCAGACCTAACCTTGTTCCCTGTGGCTGTGAATGCCCTCTCTCAGGGGATTGGTTAATGATTCTCCTTATTCGAGGCCAGCAAAGGACCCTCAGGCATTTCATTGGACAGCCAAGAGACAGAGAGAAAGAAGGGAACCTCAAGAGAGAGAGACTGGCCAGGAATGGGGGGAGGGCAGCGTGGGGGGGCTAAATGGCACAGAATTCCACACAGAGCCCTGGACGATATGAAGTGCAACATTGTGCGCTTGTCACAATGGCCATACTGTCGACACGATCCCTTCTAATTGAATTAGCCTGGGAGATGGTGCATAAATTCCCAAAGAATTCTTCTGATGCACAGGGGTTGCCCCCAATGTTGAGGGCCAATATGAGTGCGTCTGTGTTTGGGAGGTTGCAGACTAACCTGCCCCTGGTACAATGGCACATCTATGAGAAGAATGGGGCTTTTTCTTCAGGTCAGACCTGAACTTAAATGTGAGGGACAAGGTCAGGAGTCAACCAGATACGGTGAAGTGCTGGTTTGACCGACCACTTCCCTTCGGTCAGATGGGTTGGACAGTTGGCATGCTATGCTGCAGCAGAAGCTCTCGGAGAAGAACAGTGACACGTTCAGGGAATATAAATAAATTAATAAATATATATAATGTATGTATTTCTGAATACTTAGCTCTGGATTAAAAACAATACTTAGGTCTTGATTAAAAAACACTACAATATAGTTCATGGTTTATTTTCATAACACACAACTGTTGGCTATTTTCTATGAATGAATGATGCAAAAACACAACGTAGTATATTTTCTTTATTTATTTAGTTGTTGTCAAAACAAAGCAAAACAAAGGCTGAATTGCCCTAATATAAACACATCACTAGCATAAAAATTCATAAACAGTTATTCTGCAACAATATTTATCCAAATCACTTTAAAAAAAATTCTATTCAAATCAAGATCCAACGTTCATACAAGGGGGATAAACATCTATTTCTCAGGTGGTAAAATTCACAATACGATAACCGAAACAAAACTGTCACTCATAGTTAAACCTTTATATTGCCTACTATTAGGTTTCGGTATTCATTAGGTATTTAAGGTGGTTAAGGGTTAGAATTCAGGATAGGGTTGTTTAGTTGTGTTAAAAAAATGCTAAATTAATATAAGTATTACTGTTCGAAATCTCAGTGAAGTGCATTATTGGAAGACCTGTCCACTCCCACCTGTCCCATCATCTGGGTCCCTAATGCCCTAGCAAGCCTGCTTGACTTTATTTCAACATTTACAGTTACTGTTACCAGTACCTAGTGGCTGTTTTTTAAGTCATATTCATATCAAAGTAAATTAGACTATGAAGTTGACGTAATCTCCCCATCTGTACTAACTCACAGTGGTGTCATTATATAAAAACTCCCCAAGCAGCAACACGTTGGAACCACTTTTCCTGACTTAAGCCTCTCCAAGAATACTACAACAGGGAGGAAGGAATTGTGCTCATTATTTGGAAAAGCCCTTTTCCTTATTTCAGTGAAAACACTTCCTACATTGAGTCAGTCCAGGTGGCATTTAGATCATCAAATAGTGACACGTCTCGAATCTTTTCTATTGATAAAAATGTTTTACATCTTTTTAAATTCCGAAATAGATGCGTGCTTGACAGTTGGAAGCAGTTTAGTGGGGGCCCTTCTCACAGCTTGCAACTCAAATGGTATTCTTGGTGTGACCCCAACAACCACAGTGGGGGAAAGAAGGATTTTTCCTTTCTTATAGTACACAGAAATACAACGCTGCCCAGTCACCCAATTTAGTTCTCTGACCATTGAACTTATTCTGGGGCATTTTTCAAATGAGTGTCATGACTGTATCATTTTCATCAGAGTGGGAGATGTTTCAAGTCATCCCACATAAAAATGGGATAAAACAGCATTCTTAAATTGTTATATTTAACATTATTTTCCTTTTGTCTAATTGTGTAACTGTATTTGGGACTTTCGTGGACTCGTAGTCTCTAGCTGGACAATTGTTACTGATCAGATTGCTCACTAAGGTGGAGCCTACTAGATTTAATACCAAACAAATACTGGCTGTATGCCATTGGCCACATTAAACTCCCTCAAGTGAAGCATAAATAACATGTGAAACTATGTCTCTGATCACATACTTAATACACTCCAAATGAAAAATAATGATTTGTCTCCCAATCCAGCAATACAAAAAAAACTTGAAATGTCTTGATCAGAGGGAGAGAATCATTCATTTCTGTCCCACTGCATGCTGGGTTGTGGCTCGTGGATTTAGAGAGTAAACATCCCCAGAGATCAGATGTACATAGCTGAGGATTCCGTTAGCTAAAACAGTGACCACTATCCACACTACCATTCACAGTTATGTCACCAAGCCTAGACAAAGATTATCATGACTTAATACTGAAAGGGTGTGGCTATGTGGCAGCACTTAGTGTTGCCAAGAACTCAATCCAAAGATCCAGAAAAATATCCTTTACACGTCACTGAACAGGCTTCCCGTGTGCGTCTGCATGCACCGATGTGCGCACGTTGATAGCCAGATGAAATCATGACACTCAGGCCAAATACCATAACCAAGTGAGAGCCACCTATATTCATTTGGGGACAGGCTGAAACATATATATATATATATATATGCATGAAACATTCATTGACATTTACATAGCTTGCTGAGAATAAACATTCGGTTGACATGATTTTACTGGTAAAACATAATTGTTTCGTGTGCTGGAGGATCACTGAATTCTAGTGGATAACTGGGTGTTTCTTTACGCTACTGATTGATCCTCAGATACTAATGGGAAAACAGTATAATTTTGAGAAAGTTGTCTTTCAGAAATCTCTCCATGTTCACCTTTTGATGACCCATGTGGTTTAGAAGGCACGTGAAAACAAATGATCAGAAGGGAGGGTGGAACGTACGGCGCGTACGGTCTAGCATCTCGAACGGAACAAAGTTCTACTGAAGCGCCTTGCAACACAGACAGTCATTGATGCGTGCACACCATTCGGGTTACATTACTGAACAACTTGTATGCACACATCATATCAATTGTTCTAATTAAAATGTTAAGTAAAAAAAAATTGGGAAGAGGGTTATACCCTTAATTCCTATTTAAAGGCATTATAACATAATCGAATAAAAAATAAATTACATTAAACACCCCATCTTAAAAATACACCAAATAATTATTAATGAAGCATCAATTTACATCCCGAAATTATTACTACTTTATAAATTGGGCATTTTGACAGGGCCTGTAATTGTGGCTCATAGACAAAGTTGGATTGGGTGTATTTCAGCAGTCTTATAATCTGTCAAAATGACACCAGATCAAAATAATGAGTATCCACTAATCCACAGATTACCTTCAACAGTGTTTAAGAGGACCATTGACTGAACTTTACCTCAACTGGCAAGCGTTTGTATTTCTTAGAATTCCAAAACCTTCACCTCATTCCCAGCAAAGTGTCACATTGCTTCACACATCATTCCCTCCTGAATTGAGACACACACAAACACACACGCAAACACACACACAGAAACCCACACCCTACACACACACACATACACTCACACAGGAACGATGTTCCAAAGGGTTCTCCTCTGACAGGCTGTAGGTGCACTTGTTAGGTGCCAGATTGTTTCTGTTAACACGGGCACTGACCCTGCTGTTTTACCTGCATGTGTCTGGGAAACACGCCAGCTCTCTTCCCTTTTCCCCTAACTCTCCCAGGCACACTGCCCATTAAGCTGTCAATATGCATGTAGGCCAAGTCACCTTTGCCATGATTTAACTCAGCAAATTTCCTTTTTCCTCTGGTATGGATGCATGCACAAACACGGACATACGTGCATGCACAGACACACACAGAAAAGAAAACTGATATAGGAAAAGCCTTACTGGGGGTTGACAAGCTACATTTCGAATTTGTTAGAGATTAAGTTGTTATGACTAACTACAATAATAACTACAGAACTGCTCATTTTCTAAATTTGAGCATTAACTTCCGTGGCCACAGTTGTATGAAATTACTTGAATAGTTTACCCTAATAGGTATGAATCCATTTGGGTTGGGTGTCTTAATAAAATGTGATCCTGCCTCTCACCGCTGATATAACTTCTCAGTAGACTTACACACTCTCAGCATCTATTCCCAATTTGCACAGTGTGATTTAAGTTACCTTGTGAATCCCTCCCTGTAGAGAGGTGCTTACGTTCAAGTGTGACATCAGTGCAACAGGATCTCGTCTTGCGGTGCGGCCATGGAAACCTAGGAGGAATATATCAAGGCCTCAGACATTTCTCTGGGATGTGTGGATGCCAGGGGACAGCCCGAAAACCAAATGAATTGCTCAACTAAATCTGTTATTAAACGAGAGGGAGAGGGTAGAAAAAGAGAAAAGAGAAATGGGGAGTTTGAGAAAAACAGAAGGAGGAGTATTTAACAGACGTCTCTTTGACTTAGGTCGTAAGGATCATGAACAACAGGATATTATACTTACAGGGGAAATTGACACACTTGACATACAGAAACAATGAGTTGAGTCTATGGATAACATCAGTATACAACGCTCTTCTTTCGTAGTACTTTACTCTCAGTGCATTAGTGTACAGTTATACTTCCTTCAGATAATGTAAAATGCTGTAACTAGGCTTTGGCAGTCATTCTTGACAGTTTCTATTAGTGAAAAAATAATGCTGGCCTCTTTTTGAATTATTATACCTTTTATAGATTCATTAAACTATTGGCAGAAGCTTAAGCATAAATTGAAGTTTGACTTTAGCAACTCTTCAGAAAGCTTGTCGGGTGATGGGTAAGAATTAAAATTCCCCAAATTCAGCACTGCCATTTCACCACAGAATAGCAAATAAATTAAGGAGGTTTATTATGCTATAGTTAAACCGCAAATTAGTGATAATATGAAAACCATACAGAATTTCCTTTCACTCTATCACTGTCTTCTCTCCCTCTCTCCACAGACTTGTTTGATATAGTCCCAAACTTTCTGTCTGTAACAGTGTATAGTGTAGTGTGGCGCAGATCCACTATCAGTGGGCAGGGTGGGTTGGTTGGACTATTACATGCCGTTAGCAAAGCCATCAGCTGAGTCATTCGGGTAATTGCTAACATCGGAAACTGTTTATTTCATTTGCATCCTGTATTCTCCAGAGCCCTGTGTAACAACAGAAAATGCCTCATCCTTTTTCATCAACAATTTGTTTCTTTTTCTACTTGTGCCAGCATCAGCAAGTAAAAAATGATTGCATCAGCAAGTAAAGAGGTTTGTGGTATTCTCAAACTATTGTTATTCATGGGTAGTGTTTTGGGCACAATAATGTTGTTGTTTTTTTTTTAAGTTACATATTATTTTTCATATCTCAGCAATTCTGAGGTAAGTAAGTATAATATCCACTTTGATAAACAGGGAATAATTGGATTACTAAATCATGACCAGAGTTTAAATAAGTTATTATCATCGTGTATGTGTAAGAACGATCTTCACACACAATTGTGCCAGTAGTAATCTAGGCTTTTTTCAACCGCAAAATTAAGAGCAGATCAGCATAGAGTTTATTAGAGATCTATGTAGAACAATAACATTTTAATTTGCTCTCAAAATATAATGGTCAAGTTGATATAAGGGACACCATCACTAACTGTCCCCTACTCAGAATTGTGTTTCTGCCACACACAATTTAAAGGTCGCTCGGATTATTTCTTTTAGAACCTCCTGACATACTACTTCCTTGGGGTCTGGCTCATCACAAAGTCTGTGAGGAAAAAAACTTGACGAAGTTCCAGATTCTGATAAGACACAAGGCCTTGCATTCACACTGTGTATCCCAGTGAGGTCATATGTTTTGTAGTGAGCTGAGTTGCCTTTTTGTGTATCAGGGAAAAAGGGCATTTTGGCATGATCCTTGTTGTTATGAACTCCCAAAGAACATCCATCAGTCTGTAGGTCATTTGACAAGGCCTTAGGGTGCATGTGTAACGCAGCAAAGTACGTACCGTAAGCTAACTCCACAGCTAGCAGAATGTCACTGATGGAGCTTTCCAGATACACATAAGAATGAATAGAACTGCCGTCCCCATTGTAGTCAATAATAGTATAATGGTAGACTGGCTGCCATTGGGAGTGCATTCATAAGAGAAAAGTAAAAAGTAAAACCTCATTGTCTCACGTCGGGTAGTGCAACAACATCACCTGCAGTGATCTGAATTGTATCATGCAAAGGTTATGATTTCAACAATAATGTGGCCACAAACTGCTCTCGCAAAATAAAAAAATGCATAATCAACCGGGTCCTATTATTGTGCCAAATCAGTTCAACAACAATAAATCTGTGATTAATTATTTTGGATTTTAGGTGTAAAAGTCACACCGTTTTGCACCTAGTCAAGGAGTTATAGCATGTGCATCAACAAGCAGTATTTCTAAAGATTAGAACTAGTTTAATTCACTTCCACCAAACACAATAGCTATGTAACAGCTAGCTAGAATTATTTTGTATCTAGTTGTTTTGCTCCAAGCCTCTAATGTTACCATTAGCTGTCGCTTAATACAGCTGCTACCGCCGCAGCTGCCCAACATCGTAATGTAGCATTCGAAGAGAAACAGTCTGGTCTGAACTAAGAACTAGAGTTAAATCATAAAAGCAGAAAGTGTACCCATCAATCTGTGCCTTGACTTGTTTAATTAACTTCACTAGCTTTAAAATAAACACATTCCATTGCATGAGCCACATCAGTAAGTGTAATTTGAATGAACATCCTATATTATCGTGGAAAGTCATTACATAACAGGGAGTCATAGCTGCAGTGAAGAAGTCAAGAGAATGCAGACCATAGGTGTCATAGAAAAACACTAAAATTAATCTAAGGAAGTGCATATTTGTCAAGCCTCTCGTAAATGATTTATTTATCTTCATTTTAAACATGTTTAAACAAGTATTTTTTTTATAGATGTGAAAATATTTTTTTGCTATATTTTGAATTGCTCAAAGAAACATCACAATTGAATGACATGTCATTTTAATACATAGTATTATTTTCGTGTAGGTAAGATTTTTCCTCTAATATTGTTTGCCTAAGTTCCCCTGTTGAATATTCAGAGCCAAATGTTTAGTTACATCCTAATTCAACCAACTTATCATATCACGCTCTCTGGCCCTTTGAACTTCTCAGTGGAAACATACATTTATCCTTGCAATCATAATATGTAGTTCCACTTTACCGGACTATTTATCTCAATAAAAAAAGTCAAGGTCAAATCAAGTTTAGCCTCTGACCATCATAGGGAACTCATACATGCAGAATGCAGATTGTTTCTACAACAAACCATCCAAAGGATATAAAGACCAAGGTCAAAATCAAATGGCAGTGCTCAAATGATGGGTTACATGGATCTAGAACATAAAACCACTGTATATTATGCAGTACTATTAGCAATATTAGCGTGGTGCTACACACTCCCTCCCTCTATGACACTTCACCTAGCCAGCGTATAAACTGCCGACATGAGATTAACCACACCCCATAGATACACCTACTTCTCATCATTCATTATGTTCGGTATCACAGATTATTATGTCCTGTTGTTCGTGACAATGTGGCACTGCCTTATGCCTGCAATTGTATATAAAAAAGTGAATCGTATCTACATGTTGTCATCATTTTGTTGTTTTTCCCTCACCATATAAACGCTACCGTCGCTCCTCACAATAAGTACTATTCCTTATTCATATTATTAGTTTGTAAGAACAGTGTCTAATATATGTAACTCCCTCTCTGTTGAAACTAGAAACCATATTTTTGCAGCTACCATCAGGCCAAAGAATCTGCTGATATGTGGCATTCATGCATTTTATTTAAGGCAGGCTACAAATCACAGAGTTTAATCAGTGAGACGTCTTAGTAAGTCTATGAAACTAAATTGTTTGTTAGGCCCCAATCATGTGTGCTTGAAACCAGTGTGACACAGCAAAATCATGTTCTTGGAACATTGTTACATGTCGTCTTGAACGTGTGTTATAACAAAAACAAATGCTGGAATTGAAAAGACCATGCGATATTATATCAGTGTTTTTATTTATGAAATTATTAACTACTAGAGCTTTCCAAAGAATCCATGTAGTAAAGAATACAATCATCCCCATTCATTCAAACAAAAACAATTATCCCATTTCCATTTGTGGATGGCGAGCTGTTAGACAGATGGTTCAGCCAAACGTCTAACTGCAAGTGTGTTCAAAGGATCTGTGATCTGGCTCTCCATATACAGCTTCAGAGACTGGATTTTGGAATCGGGCAAGAAGGTCGCTGTAACACCACCTGCTGCTCTGATGTTGCTCGATTTAAAGGCCCACAGGAACCCAACGTCTGCGGCTTAGTTTCTAGGGTGTGTGTTCCCCATATGCATTTGTTTGAAGCACCTGCTCCATGTGGCATTTTCAAGATCAGTCAGCAAGGCCTCTAGTCACACTGTCTCATAAATTAACCTTGGAACCTTGAAAGAGATCTTCTGAACTCATGTGGTCGATACATCGTTCAGAGCTGCACAGTGACTATCAGGGGTTCATTCTGTCTCTGTATTTTTGTAGGATTCTTAGATGCCTTCACAGCATGGAAAAACAACAACAGTTGAATCTGTGATCACTCGTTGGAATGTCAGATCGCCGATCAGTTATTTTCCACGATGCTGCCTGAATGTCTGTCTAAGTCCTGACTCCTGAAGTGTTTCGACTTAAAGGGATACTAACCTTGTTGAATCGATTAGATATTTTTAGGGCTGTATGCTGTTGCGTTAAGCATGCACTGATGTGGTGGTTTCATTGTCTGCGTGTACATAGGAATGAAGGCATCATTCAACACGTCATACCCCTACTGACGATATACGGGAAGGTTTTCAAAATGCCAGCTCGCTGTTACAAGAGGCATCATTCAGTCAAGTTTAGTTAAAAATGTTACAGTGGTGTCTAAGATATTGCATGGCATAAAAACAAACACTGAAATCCCTGAGCATTTGTGTCGATTTGTCTTACTTAAACAGATTAATGGATGTTCCATTAAGCTACACCATGTGGTCAATCCTTACATATGTATGACTGTATTGACAGAATTTACAATGGGGTTACCAACTTTTGTGACTACATGTATAGCATTTCTGATTTAAATACATGTTGTTGCCAGACCACGTCTATGTAAATGTTCATTAGTAAACTGCTGCCCAACATACTTGTGTTACAAAATGATTGATTAGTCCCAGACATTTAACAATAACGATTGATTAGTCCCAGACATTTAACAATAACCTATCATTTGTAGACTGATAACTTTATTTCGCAATTAACTCTTGACTAATTCTCAGTATTTTCCTTCTTCAGTACATTATACACAAAGAGATCTTTAATGGCATGGCGGCATAAACAGCTGAATGTTGGTTTGTATCTTTTCAATCATTAATTATTTCAGTTGACTGGATTATCTAGCGATTGCTTGGAAACATGTGGTTTAAGCTGTAAGAACTCCATCTTGAAATAAACAAATGGGTCTTTCTCAATAGAGACAGAAAATGCCTCTGGGTTATTGGTCTAAGTCATCTCAGCAGACATACAGTCACCTCCAAAATTGTCGGCACCAAATAAATCATGCTTGGTTAATGGTTTAAGGAGTTAACCAAAATACATTTTATTACATCAAAATGATGGGTGAACAATATTCTGTTAAAATATACTGATGCTTCGGTCAGAAAACATGTAAATAAAGGTTTTTGGCTACACCCGCTAGCGTGTCAAAATGAGAATTAGTTCAGACGATATGCACTAAATATCTAGGCACTGGCAATGCTCAGCTTGGTAACCGAATTGGTCTATGTCAAATTATCTCAAAAGAACTATGTGAGCCTAGTTCAGCGGTTGCACTGGTAGGAGTGACTGTGGTGTGCCAGGGACAAGGCTTGAAGAGCAGCTATTTATTTACTTAAATTGTATTTGCAAGCTATGTTAGTTCTGGCTTAGAGGAGAAACAATCCCTGTTAGTTAGCATTGAGAAATTAGGTACTGAAATGATCACGCCTCGCTTCTAAGCTATCGAAATTAAATAGATGATGACACTTTGATATGTTCAGCAAATGTAGCTGATTTTACTTGTTTGTTTGTTTGCTTGGTTTACTGTATGCAGCTACTGATGCTTGTAACCAGCTTATCCTTCCCCAATCTTTTTCATCCTTGGCCATATTTGATACCTAGTCTCCTCTGTGGTCTGCGCTATCTAACAATGGGTTGTCAGTCACTCAGTCAGTGAGTGACTCAGTCAGAGACATTCACTTTTGTTAGTCGGCTTCTCTTATGTTGTCCATCAAAAAGTGTATAAACAGTATTTACTTGTGTTTAACCTCCTCTACATCCCTGAAAAATCCGCCTCCCCCGCTCTGCACCTCATCAAACCTCAGGAAGCTGGGTCTCACTGTCCAGCAGAAACTGAGATGGAACAGCTAGGTTGACTCCATGACTATGAGTGCCATTAGGACATTCCTTTTCCTCAAGTGCATTCGGAGCTTCTCTGTAAGCAAATCAAACATTATGGACATCTTCATTGGCTACATAAGACCAGCTATTGTGTATTTTGTCCCTGCACGGCACCTGGCCACATTTAAACTCAGGCTGCTCAGTTAGATCATGTCCAGAAGAGATCCTGCTTAAATGTCTTGGGGGTTCATAGCTACTATGAACCCCCAAAATCTCCCACCTGACCTCAGAACGATTACATAGACAATTTTACATACATTTTTGCCAGGCGATTTCGGAAGATATATTACGCTAGGTAAAATAACATTAAGAGTCTGTATATATTTTAAAAAATACAGCGTGCTTCAAACCTGAAACCTTCACCTTCCCAGAAGAGTTTCATTTCATTTTAACAAAACATTATGTTCGTATTTATTCCTGCATTTTCATAGTGTTCGGAAATAACATACATTTGTCTGGTGTTCGTATGCTATTTTATGTTTCAATAGCAGTAACATTTTATACGTCGTAATAGCGTTCTTAAGATATGTTACGTTTTAGGCATTTTGTAATGTATCATACGTTTTGGTACTGCATTGTAATATAACCTAACGTAAAGTCACTTATCGTACAAAATTGTGTGCCACGGAATTTTGTATAATAATCTACGTGGTGTCCTAAGACCACATTGAAATCTCAGATAGCAGATGGAGCAGATCTGACAGATATTTGCTCACTCTCAGCAGAATATATCATAAATTGATTCCCCAACCAGACTTCAGACTGGACTGGTAACACATAACAGCCTCTAACTACACCCATGATACGCACAGGCCACTATTACCATTTATACTTCACCGAACAGACCAATGTACACACCTTTTAGCCCATTTATTGCATATTTTTGCTTGCAATTACCATGAATTGCCTAGCCAGTTAATAATTTTTCATTTTGATAATGATATACGATTGATTTTGATTATAAATTGGTATACAAATCAATCTATGACTGAGAGGTACTTCAAAACTACTACTATCACAAAAGTATTCACAAAATGAAATTTTCAAGGCCATTGAAACGTATTAAAAGAAAACAAAGAACCAAGACATCTGCCCTATAGTACACCCCAAATAATAGTATTTACGTTAGAGAAGCTGCCATTCTAGTTAATTAAGACCACACCCTGTGTTCAGTTAGAAAGATAACTTTCAATACATGATATATTAACTAAAATATTATGTTATTCATTATTTTGTCAAATATGAATGTGTAGGAAGGCTCAGCATTTATCTCTTAGTATGTTACGGTAAACTTTGCTGACATTGTGTACAATCTAAATGTACCTTGGGAACCTCAATGCTGCTATCCCTGTATTTCAGTTGCACAAGCATTTTCAATTTTCCTTCTTTGCACATCTATACATCCCATTTGTACAAACATTATACTTAATACTTGTAAATGTTATGCCGTCTTCTCCAGTGGATCTAAAAAGTCAACACACCCCTGGTAAAATGTCAGGTGTTTGTGATGTAAAAAAAATGAACAAAGATAAATCATGTCAGAATTTCTTCCACAATTAATGTGACCTATAATGTAAACAATCCAATTGCAACACCAACTGAAATCTTTGAGGGGAAAACAAATCAGTAAAAACACAATAATTTGGTTGCATAAGTGTGCACCCACTTCAACTAATACTTTGTTGAAGCACCTTTAGATTTTATTACAGCACTCAGTCTTTTTGGGTAGGTGTCTATTAACATGGCACATCTTGTCGTGGCAATATTTGCCCACTCTTCTTTGCAAAAGCCCTCCAAGTCTGTCAGATTGCGAGGACATCTCCTATACACAGACCTCTTCAGATCACCAGCTTTCTAATGGACTTTTGTGCCACAATTGCCTGGTATTTGGAACTGTTAATAATTCCCTCCACCCTGACTAAGGTCCCGATTCCAGCTGAAGAAAAACAGCCCCACTGCATGATGCTGACACAACCATGCTTCACTGTGGGTATGGTGTTCTTTGGGTCATATGCAGTGTTGTTTCTGTGCCAAACATTCCTTTTGGAATTATGGCGAAAAGGTTAAACTTTGGTTGCATCAGACCATAACACATTTTCCCACATGCTTTTGGGAGACCTGATGTTTGTTTTTGCAAACTACAGCCGGGCTTGGATGTTTTTCTTTGTAAGAAAAGACTTCCATCTTGCCAACCTACCCCATAGCCCATTCCTATGAAGAATACGGGAGATTGTTGTCACATGTAGCACAAAGCCAGTACTTGCCAGAAATTCCTGCAGCTCCTTTAATGTTGCTGTAGGCCTCTTGGAAACCACCCTGACCAGTTTTCTTCTTGTCTTTTCATGCATTTTGGAGGGATGTCCAGTTCTTGTTAATGTCTCTGTTGTGCCATATTTTCTCCACTTGAAGATGACTGTCTTCACTGTGTCCCATGGTATATCTAATGCTTTGGAAATTCTTTTGTACCCTTTCCTGACTGATATCTTTCAACAAAGAGATCCCTCTGATGCTTTGGAAGCACTTTTGGAAGCTTTTGCTCTGAGATGCAACTAAGAAAATGTCAGAAAGCCTACTAGAACAGCTAAACTTTATTTGTGAATAATCAGAGTAACTTTAAATGATGGCAGGTGTGAAATGACTTCTATTTAACATGAGTTTAAATGTGACTGGTTAATTCTGAACACAACCACATCACCTGTTATAAGAGGGTGTGCACAATTATGCAAACAGGTAATTGTAAGATTTTTCTTTTTTCCCACTTGAAGATTTCAGTTTGTTTTCATTGAATTGTTCACATTATAGGGCACATAAAAAGGGGAAAAAGTTCTGACATGATTTATTTTTGTTTCATTATTTTACATCACAAAAACCTGGCATTCTAACAGTGGTTTGTATACTTTTTATATCCACTTTATTTGCACTTCTGGTTAGATAGTTAGTGCATTTCATTGCACTGTACTTTATTCATATTAATTTTAATAATTGTGTTATTTGGGGTCTCCAATAGCCACTTGCTAGATATTTTATGAGACAACAGAAGTGTTCAATAGAGTAGAAAAAATGTCAGTACGCTTGAACACATTAAAGCAGAGTATGATATATTACATTACCATAAAGTATAGTTAGGTCCAGAAATAATTGGACATTGACACATGTTTTGTTATTTTGGTTGTTACCCAAAATGTATTCAAGTTATGGTTAAATAATGAATATGGGCTTAAAGTGCAGTGGTAATTTGAGGGTATTCACATCCAAACTGAAGGAAGGGTTTAGGAATTACAGCTCTTTTAATATGTCGCTATTTCAACATGAATTAAGCAGGTAAAAAGCCTGGAGTTGATTCCAGGTATGGCATTTACATGTGGAAGCTGTTGTTCTGAACCCACAACATGCATTCAAAGGAGTTATCAGTAATAGTGAAACAGGCCATCCTTAGCCTACAAAAGAATCCATCAGAGAGATAGCAGGAACATTAGGAGTGGCCAAATTAACAGCTTGGTACATTCTGTGATAAAAAGAACACTTGTGAGCTCTGCAACACAAAATGGCCTGGATGTTTATAGAATACATCAGTGGAGGATGATCATAGGATCCTTTCCATGGTAAAGAAAACCCCTACACAACACCCAACCATGTGAAGAACACTCCCCAGGAGGTAGGCATTTCATTATACAAGTCTACCAGAAACAGCAAATACAGAGGGTTTACCACAAGGTGCAAACCAGTCAAAAGCATCAAAAATAGAAAGGCCAGATTAAGCCAAAAAACATCTAAAAAGTAAACCCAGATCTAGAATAGCATTCTTTGTACAGATGAACCTAAGATCAACCTGTACCAGAATGTTGGGAAGAGAAAAGTATGGAGAAGTCTTGGAACGGCTCATGATCCGCAGTATACCACATCGATGTTAAACACAAGTGTAGACAGTGTGATGGCATGGGCATGCATGACTTTAATGGAACTGGGTCACTAGTGTTTATTGATGGTGACAGAAGACAGAAGCAGCCAAATGAATTCTGAAGTGTATAGGGATATATTGTCTGCGCAGATTCGCAAAGTTGATTGGACTGCGCTTCAATTTACAGATGGGCAATGACCCAAAACATACAGCAAAAGCCACTTGAGAGTTTTTTAATGCAAAGAAGTGGAATATTCAGCAAACGCAGCATCCATCGCCTGATCTCAACCCAATCGAGCATGCATTTCACTTGCTGAAGACAAAACTTAAGACAGAAAGACCCACGACCAAAAACAACTGAAGACAGCTGCAGTAAAGGCCTGGCAAAGCCTCACAAAGGGGGATGTCAATGCAACGTATTTGGTGATGTCAATGTATTCCAGACTTCAAGCAGTCATTGACTGCAAAGGATTCTCTACAGAGTATTAAAAATGAACATTTTATTCATGATTGTGTTAATTTGTCTAATTTCATTTGAGCCCCTGAAATAAGATGACAGTGCATGAAAATGGTTGCAAATCCTAAACGTTTCATACAATATTTTTGTTCAACCCCTTGAATTAAAGCTGAAAGTCTGCAATTGCATATATTTACATCTCGGTTTTTCCATTGCATCTCAGTTTGTCCATTTCAAATCCATTGTTGTGGTGAACAGAGCTAAAATTATAAAAATTGTGTTTGTGTCCAAATATTTCCAGATCTAACTGTATGTCTATTTGTTAATGATTGGGGCTTTGGTAGAGCATATTTTAGATTACTGGCTAGGCATCACAACACTTGTCCACTTGTTTTTTGATAGAACACATTGCATAGAACACATTGCACTTGAAGTTAACTGAGGTTTAGCACCTCTATATCTGAGGCCATAGTTCTCAGCAGGAAACCGATGGAGTGCCACCTCCGGGTAGGGAATGAGACATTACCCCAAGTAAAGGAGTTCAAGTATCTCGGGGTCTTGTTCACGAGTGAGGGGAAAATGGAGCTGGAGATGGGCCAGAGAATCGGAGCATTGCATTTGCTTTACCACACCGTTGTGACGAAAAGAGAGCTGAGCCGTTAGGCATAGCTCGGGAAAGGGAAGTTTGGGGTCGCCTGCTGGAGCTGCTGCCCCCGCGACCCAATACCGGATAAGCGGATGATGATTAAGATGAAGAGTTAACTGAGGATAAGGAGACATCTCTGCAGGACAATTATGACTTTGTTTGGAGGGAGATTCAAAGATTTAAAATGGTGTACAAATCTTTTTATGGTATGTTCTTAGTGACTTTCCTAGGGCCCAATAAAATCAATTTTGAAATTCTGAACAGAAATACAGAATCTACCCTTCCAAACTGAATTCAACAAAATACAAACACTTGAACATTTAGCATATTTTAAAGTTTTTATTGTTCGGGGCTTATGTGAGATCTGATGTGATCTATTCTTTACCCAAGATAGTTGGGGTCCTAGCAGTTTAACCTTTGGTAGTGGAAGCAGATTTTTTCCGCAACGGGAGGCATTACTCCATCTTCAAACCCCTTTATGTATATTGTCCCACCAGGTTGGAAATGGTTCTAATCTTCATTATTTTAAAGATAGCAAGTTTGCTCTACAGTTAATAATGTTTGCATAGGGACAACAAGTGTTTAGTGGGCAGTCAAAGTTAAAAGTAAAAAAAATAGATTTTATTTTAATGCTGATCATTTTAATGTTGTCATATTTACATTCTATGGGTAGCTGAGATGAGTAATTTGGATTTTCCATGTAATCCATGGAATACGGTGTCCAGAACCAATAGAGGGAAATTTTGGTTTGTAAAATATGGCTTTTGCTTTCCGGATTGAGAGAGTGCACTGATTCATTGATTCCCTGAAGAGCTGCCAATCAGTGGGTCTTTTAGGAAGCCAAATAAATGCACTGCCAGCTGTGAGGAAAAGTTAGGAGCAATACGTTTGCTTGGGGAAGCCAGAGCACAGATAGGAGCATAGGCAGCTCTTTAAAGGTGCCTTTGCAGCGTTTAACATTTAAAATATCAGATAATTACCCTTACATACCATCAGTTAACATTAAAAAGTCTCAGGCAGCATGTCAGGACTGACACTTGCCCCATGGTTGCAAGTAAAACGTAGAAGGCCGGGATGTTTGTAGGCGTGTACTTCCTTGACGGTGTGTGAGGTGAAGGCCAATGACAAGCGTTGTTTGGGTTCATATAGTCACCACTGAACACTTCAGAAATGAAAATATACAGAAACAACCCCAACTGTTTAAGCTATTGTCTGTGGACTATCTGTCTAATGGTAGGTGAATGAACGGCACATGGCTGGGATATGTGGGGTCCTTAATAATGCTGTGAATCTGTGAGGCTGCTCTTAAGATAAAACTCTTCTGGCTGTGTGGGAGCTTGGCACCAGTAATATACTGGCCGATCTTAACTCGTTGTTTTAGGGAATTGCAGTCGTCTGCAGAGCAGTTCCCATAACAGGCGGTCAAGATGCTCTCAATGATGTAATAGTAATATGTGTATACAGGGTGGCATTCTTAATGTATTTTTCATGAATAATGGCCAATTTATCACAGCTTATCTGTTCTGAAGGCAAGCTTGCTAAATAGGTATCAAGTTGTCTACAGTGTTCATCTAAACTGCACGGATATCCACTGTTCTTGTATAACTCAGTTGCTTACACAGAGTAAAATCCAAACAGCAAACATTAAATGAAAGTTTGATTTACTGGAAAATTGTGTTGAAATCAACAGAAAGTCTCAAATATATTTTTTAACTGTAGTATATTTAAAAAAAAAATGGGGTTGGGTAATTTGTAACACTACTGTGAAGTCACCAAACCACAGGGTGTGTAACAAAATAGAAGTTCTGGAAAAGGTAATTCCTGATACGGATACAGTCCACTATTATATACTCATATATAAAAATATAAATGTAATTGTGTTTATATACATGTTTTACAGGACATGACAAACCCACTAGTAGTGTGCTTGTTATAGTCCTGTTTTCTGTAAGTTTTAAGGTTCTTTGTGTGCTTTCACCCACTCCCTGCCTACTGTAAAACTCAAGCTGGGAGGAGTGTCCTAGCAAATACTTTTCTCCTGTTTGAAGATTAAAGGCACTGCCTGAGATGAAGTTCAATACAAACACCTATGAAGCGAAGAATTTATGATGGCCTGGTCCTTGCAGCAGCTTTAATCTTGCAAAAGAAAACAATGCTAATAGTTTCCTTTTCCGAGCGCTCGGTCTGTGACTACGTACCCTGGCTCTTAGCCTGATGTGGACTTTCCAGACACAAAGAGGGCTTGGCGTTTTGTCAACGCACCTCCCTCCACGTTAAGTTTTCACAACCATAATTGTTACTTGAAATATGCCCTCCGTGAGTGAAGGAAAATCACTTTGCTGTTATTGTCCTTGTTGGTTCCTGGTTAGGGCCTTTGATTTAAAGTGTTTCCGCAGTAGTCTAACTAAAAATATTGCAATGATTCTGCTCCATCATTTGATTACGTCAGTGGCAGTTGTCTCCACTACCCTATGCTCTTCCTAACACACACATAGCATCATGGCAGTAACGGTGTTGGGCTACGGTTTCCCCTTTCCTCTTGTTTCTTCAATCTGTTAAGTTTGCTAGTTTACTAAAGTGTGTCCCTGTGCCGGTTACACAGTTAAATGTTTTGAATATGTCTTCCTCTTCGGGATTTCCTCCGCGGCAATCTCACTGTAATGTGTATTAGTCATAAACAGTGGCTGGCACCAGATAGAGAGTCTCTGCCCACGCATTTGATAGCACAGAAGACATCTCATATCACTGCCGCCTGCTTCGGCCCAGCCTGAGTGGTGCCTTTTACAAATCAAACAGGCTATTCCATGACTGCACTTGCTGTGCATGACTTCATTAGTAACCCTAAGGCTTAGGTTGATGGTGTCTCCTGTGAAGAAGAGAATTCCAATGGAACCTTTTGCTGGTTTGCTCAACCCCACATTCTAGCGTTTAATCCAGCATAACACCACACTGTCCAAGCATAACACATTTGGTTGAAGCTCAAGGAGGTTACCTTGCAGACGTGTTGTATACCGTTTCACTCTGTAGGGGAACGTGAGTCAACATTATCTGCTGTAGTAAAGAGGAGGGTGGGGTAAGGTTTTGTAGCACAGTGTATCAGGGGGCTGGGACACTTTTCACCACAGAGATGTTTATCCAACAAGAAATATAAAGCCAGAAGTCTAAGTCACTTTGGTTTTGATTTGTCGTGTCCGTGACCCGGCACCCCTCTACCCCCTACCAACTCTGTCTGCATTCTTTGTCTGCGGCTGCCAACACAATCCTAAATCACTCCTCTGACACACTGTACCTACACTTCACTCCGCTTTCGCGCCTTCTGTCTGCCTCCAAGCAGGAAACGTGTCTCCTCTTTTCTTTTAATTCATCTCCTTTTTTTCAGACACCAGGAATAATGTCTCCACAGAAATTTGAAGAAACAAAAACACATGAGCTGCAACAGGACGACTGCTAGTCACTCCCACACACGGCTTTAAAAAGGGATCCTGCCCATCTGACAGCATTTAGCAGAAGGGAGTACTGCTTTTCTATAGAACACCTCCCAATAGTTCTAAGAATGTACAAATGTTTTTCCCTCTTTAGTGTTTCACTTGTTTTCTTATTTTGATATCCTTCAGGGTCTGTCAAGATCATATTCTCCTTGTATCATCTAATCATTCTCAAAATCTCTCATGGTTTGTATCAAATACATGAAAGGTATACATGTCTCCCTTCTTGGTAAGGTACCATAACGATACAATTTTTCATGGTAAGCTTGATATAGTTTGGTGGCCTTACAGTTACAGTGAGATTACCAAAGACAGATATAACTCAAGTTGTTACTGAGGAGCCTCCAAGAACAACAGTCCGACAGAACACGACCCTGCCAGAACATCCAGACCCAACTCTCATTCCTGGGTAAACATATACAGTGCAAAAGCCAAAAGGACTGAAAGAACCTTTCAAAAGTCACCCTGAATTATAAACAAGAATTTTTGCATTGTAAATAAATTCTATAAATGAGGAATACTGCTACTTTCTAGACCACATTGGTGTCTCTTTCCTCAATGACATCGTCATGGGTGTCATCCATCTGTCTAGTCAGTCAGTCAGATCTTTAAAGAGGTTAACAATAATCAAAACCACAGATCGAAATAGGTGACGCCATTACCGTTCATCCACGTCCACAGGACATAAATACGTGGTGTCTTGCTGAGTAGTGAAACAATAACTGAGACACTTTCACTGGAATTTCTATGAGGCCCCAGTGGAACGTTTGCTCATTCAAGGTAAGTAATACAAATTAAGAAAAACAACCATGAAGGGAGTCCCCTCCGCTGTTCTTCCCTCCCACTCAAACCTCCCTAGTTGCAGAGCTACTTGACATTGGCTTAGGCTCTCTGGCTTTGGAACGCCTGAACTATGACAGCTCCATCTCTCAGAGAGCTCTACCACCTACACTACAGACCAGAGCAATTTGTAGTGAAATAACCTGTTGCCTTACACTGTGGGGCTATCTATACAGCCTAGCCGTTTGAGCCTCTGACAGGAAAAGAAATGATAACTTGCTAGATTGAATACCGTATTGGCAAGGTTTCCTTTAATTATAATAATTATCCATAGCAGTCCCCATGTGTTTAATTAACATTTCCACATTTTGACCAGATATGGCAGACATGCATTTTTTGATAAAGGAGCCTCTCACCTCAGCCAGCATCCATGAATGTGTGCACAGTAATACCTGCCTGTCAATGAATACTGTGATGTTGAGGTATTAATGAATACTCAAAACACTTACCAGATGTCAGCTACCTCTCACTCGGACTCCGAATAACCCACAAGTCGTTATCCCATAGCCTGCTCTGTTAAGAGCGTTCATGCAGTTCATACATTACACTGCATGGACCTACTGCACAGGAACATGCTTTTTATTGCTGCCTTGTAAAAATGTCTGTAAACGTCTGTTTTCAATTATGACAGTTTTGAATGAGGGAGACCTTTCCTGAATGTCTGAAACAGACAAGGGTCGTCGGATGGAAATCCAGTGACTTAAGGTTTAACAACTCATTGACGGGTCTTTTCCCAGACATTATGTGGTGGGATGGGTGAATAGGTTTACAACCTAGGGGTCAAGGTAAGGAGACACTGTAGACACGTTTGGCTCTAAACTGTAGGCAGTTACATTAATATTAACTGTAGGCACCCCATTAAACATGTCATACTACCATGACGTTAGCACTAACCACAGCAAATCATCATTCATATCAGACTGAGAAACACTGACAATCATTAATGTGAAGTTCTCCTGTCATGCAGTCAAGTGAGAGAGAAAAATACATCAGTGTTTCAACAAGACCAGGGCCGTGTCTAGGCATATGCGAAATAAGCATTCGCTTAGGGCCCCCGACCACTTCGGGGCCCATCCGCCGGGCCCCCTAGTGGCCGAGGGCCCTAACATTTCTATTTTCTGCCAGTAGAAAGTGGGGGATTACATGTTATTTTACATTTGCATAGTCTTGCTTGACTGTATGATCTAGAAATGGACTGCACTGGCAGACCACAGGTGAAAAATAAGAGGCACTGGATAACAACTTATTAAAAACCTGTATTTGCTAGAATTGACACATTCAACCCAAACATGTATTATAGCATGAAGATCATTATGGAAACGCATTTCATTTTTTTGAAAAGCTAAAATGTAATTATTTGGTTAATTATTATTTAATGTTATGGATCTATTTACAACTAGTCATTAGCTGAAAAAATATGAGTATAAAGACATATCAGTGTACAGTACAATGTATTGTACTCTCTCTGCCTTTAAATGTCAAATTTCCCTAAAACATAGATAAACTACACATTGTAAATCCATCCATCCATGCAAAATATGTTTTGGTCACAGTGGCAAAGGTCAATTTAAGGTTTTATTGAATTATTTAAATGTAAACACACTTCATGAGCCATGTCGTGAACAGAAATTCCAAAGTTCTACCGTTGGATTCATTTGCAGGCCTATATTGATGATACATTCCCTGAGAACTGCTCAGCACAGCATGTAGAAGGTGAGAAAACTGTGTCTTGTTAGTTTATGCTTATAAGATCAAGATTTATAACAACATTTTAGACACTGATCCACATATTCAGCTAGCTCCCTCTGCCTCCTTCCCTACATCTTCCCTTAGCAGGGAGACATGACACAAACAGCCCAGACGGGTGGGAAGCCTTGCTCTGCAGGGCCAGGATTACAGAGAAGAAATGGAAGTCGTCCTCCTCCGCTCCTCTCGTTTATCCCCCCTCTTCTCCCATTCAATCCTCCTCTTATCATGGCTTCCTGTGAATCTACCTGACAGGCCTTTCACAGGTACAGCTAATCCTCCCTCTGGGGGGATACATGCTCCCATCCAGCAGCTCACACAAATCTAAAGCCAACCCTTTTTCGTTGTGGCTGCTCTTTGTTGATAAAAAAAAACCTGGATGTTCTTTTGTAGAAGGTGATGGACAAGCTCAAATCCCCAGTCCTCCATTCAGTAGCAGGTCAGTGAAACTTACCACAGACATGGAGGCAGCAGTCTTCAATTTGTGTTTCTGTGTTGTAAAACCGTGTTCTTGATCAATTCCTGACTTGATCTGGACTCTTGTCAGGATTGGCGGAGGTATCGCATTTATTCGTATTTTATGAATTGGGTCAGTGTGTGTTGAGTGTGTGCTGGCGCTGGAGGTGTTAACATTGAGCTGCATATGTGTTGGTATGGTATGTGTGGCTTAAACACAGCTTGGAGATGTTTGGAAACACACAGGCATACTCATTCCACATGCTTCACCTCCTATCAAGAGGTGGATTGTCAGAGGGTGGGAGACCAGGCTGCTTAACTCTGGCCCTCACATTCCAACATACTCATTCACTTCTGATACAGCCCACTTTGTCTGAATATCATGCCTTGCATTCACTTCCTCCGATAACACCCTTTACCTCCTCACCCCGACCCTCACACAAAAACGCACACACATATATGTGTGTTCACGGAGTGTCAAGGGGGTTGACAGGTCTGGGTACAGTAATCACTAGCAGTCACATCCTCCTGGTTTCCTCCTCAGGTATCACCCCACCGCTTCCTCCCCGAGATAAGTTCCCGCGGTCCACTTCCTGTCCTTGCTTTATAGGGTTCATGAAGAGGCTGGAAAAGCCTGTCAGGGCAGCTAGCTCTATCTGGTCAATATAACTTTAACTGAATATCAAATTTGTCCTGCTTCTTAAAGTGACTCACTCAAATAAAGACTCACAGATAATGCTTCGGTTGGCCAAAGTACAAGCTTGAAAACACACGTACAAGTGCACGCACACACACACACACACACACACCCACACACACACACACACACACACACACACTACAATATACTACACTTCCCACAGTTTCTTTTCTGTCAAAGTTGTCATATCACTGTAGGAACCAGCACTCTTTATCGTAACTCCTGAGGGCATCATGACAGCTGAAAGGAAGTGCCAAAGACCACGACCGCCCCAGGAGTAAATTTAGCCCTGACCTGACAACCCATCACTCTGACTGTTGAGCTGACAGGACCAAGTCTCACCGCCTTGTGTGATTATCATGCACAGCCTCATATAGCCTAGTTTTGGTAACGTAAGTTGGGGACAGATATCGCTTTGCCTAACCTTCTTTATCAAAAACTTTGACACTGAGTATGACACAGTGTTCCAGTTTCAAGTTTTGTTAATGCAGGTCTATTAGGCCCAGGACATTTATTAAGAGATATGCGGTAGTATTGGGTGGTATCCATACGTTTATAACTTCTTATAGTTCCTGTGCCATACTGGGGTAAATGGCAACAATTTATTTCCATAAACCCCAAAGGAAACAAGCAATAAGGTACAATAAAAGTTTTGATGCAAGCAATGGGTAAAAAAAGCAATGAGCTTTGCTAGCTCAATGTTAACAAGTGAACATGAGTTAATGGGACTTGTGGTTAAGACAGGCTCTGGAAATGAATAGGTTTCTGGGCGGTAAGAAAATGAATAGGCTTCTGGGCTCAGCTGTCAAAGCGACCTTGGACTCAGTCTGTGTTCCTTGTTGAAATAAAGGTTTAATAAAGTCAAGAGTTCATAACCTATGACATTTCAGGTGAAGCAGTGGAATACATGGAGTGAAATTACTAAGCCTGTGCCTTATACTCCCCCGTGTCTCATACTCTCCAAGAGCAAAGTGCATTGACTTCCTTTAATCCATTTTTTTCTTCACTCAACTCTGCTCCTCTTTTCTGTTTCTATTACTATTTGGAGTTTCAGCAACGGAGTAGTTCTCAAATAGACTATTCATCCAAATATTCATCAAAGTCAGGAAGATAACTGAGGGATTTACATTATTGTCTACCTAACTCCTTTTCAGCTGCTATCATAAAATAACTTCTTGAAAGGCATTTTCTTCATGATGGCAAGATGGGACAATTTAATATTTTATTTTTATAGAGACTTTAGATGGGTGGCATCCTACCTGCCTTGGATTGAGATTTTAGCCGAAGTATCTGTAGAAGTCCTAAACATACTGTATTAAAAGTTAACACCACCGCTGCCCTTCTGTGAAATACTTTAAAAGAGAAAACAGAGAAAAAGATTTAGACTAGTCAAATTTTTCAGCTCCATCTCTCATTATTGCATATTTGGGCTGCTAGCAGAACTACGCTAGGGTCAGTATTCAATACAAGCACACTTTAAGGGTGGAGCAGTTTTATGGTTGGTGCCACTGTGTTTGCCAACATCCCATTGCGGCATTTCTACAGTAAATGCTGCATATGTCACCTCAGGTATACATATCTCTGAGGATATCATTCGGTTTACTTGCATCTGCCTTTTGGGGAGAGGGATGTTATATTTGGGAGTGGTTTGTGGTCGGATGGAGTGCGGATTAGGGAAAATTATACTAATCAGTCCAAGGTCCCCGCTTTATATATAAAACTTCCCATTAGGCTTAGAGCAGCACAGCTGACCAGCTTGCTCCCCTGGGGCCTCACATCTGGCTGTCAATTAAGGCCTAAATCCACCGCAAAGCATTCACTTAACTGCAAGGTAGGAATTGTAAAAAGGGAAGAGGATTGGAAGGAAGGTTTGAGGGTGGGCGGTCTTCAGAGAAGGGTGAAGGTTGGTATAGGGTGCTGAGGATTTAGGGGTGGCAAGGGGTGACGGGAAGTTGAAAGTGAGCCCTCCCCCAAAATCTGTTAGGGTCTCTCAACACATGAGGGCAGCGTAGAAGCATCCCAAGCAGCTGTGGGTCTGGTGCTGGGGACGAACGAGGGAAACCACATTACGACCACTCGTTAACTATGCACCATTTACCTGTATATACCTAAGAGGCACGATGACGAACATCTGGATTTAATGTGATAAGAAATAATACATGGCCATTCGGGATAAGGAAATTAGTATTTGAACTGTATTGAGAAACTCATCTCTTGGGACAGAGGGGTTTTTCAAGGCCACCACTAAGAAAAAGTTATGGGTTAGGGAACACACAACACAAGGCCCTATCAAGTCTATCAAGCCATGCATTCTGTGTTAAAAAGCTTATCAAAGAGCGAGTCAAGAAATGTTTCTTGGATCTTAAATGATTTGTTCCACAGTTGCCTCAGCAAAATGACAACATTTGACCGTATTTGAAACATGCTTGTCATCAGTAATTGCTACAGCATTCCATCCCCTTTAAAAAATAAAAGGAGGCCTCTAACAGGAGGCGCCAGGGTCCATGGACCATGCCGAGCTTGGCAGAAGATCAAACCAAACTTTGCTGTGACACTGGTAGGGACACAAGCACCTATTTGTTTGGACAGGGCTTAATGAACGGGCCAGGCACGGCTGGGAGAGATGGGCGGGTGAGTAGAGGGAGAATGGGACAACAAAAAGCTCGGCTTATCTGACCCCTTGGGATTTTGATTACCTCGACAAAAAAACTGCACAGGGCAGAACTATAATTTACCAAAACAATATACTAAATCCAATGTTGTACAGTATACACTGTCATTGCCCTTAGTGATTAAATATGGTCAGTCTAAAATAGCGGTTCTGGACCAGAATAGATTTGACTGACATTTAAAGTAAAATACAGCAATTTCACAATACAACTACAAAACTGTCTAAACCAGGGTGCAAACTAACAAGGTACATGACAGCATAATCCCAAGGTTTCACGTAACAAACTGACACTGTGGTGAATCACAGAGTTCAGTGAAAGCTCCTCCCATTTGTGGTAATGTGTCATATGTTTTAATCCCTGAGTGGCTAAAAAGGTGAACCGAGATCCACCCACACAAAAGCCAGACAGAAATTGGCCTATCTCTGCCAGTGGTTAGGAGGTTGCCTTCCATGGATTCCATGCTTCTGAGAAGTTACTGGTCATTCCATGTTTATTCTTTCAGTAAGACAGGTCTCGTAGCCCATTCACCAAAAAGAGACATTACCATTAGCTCCCCAATGGCTCTTTGTTAAAATTGCTTAAAAGTCAACACAGGAAATGCATGTTCAAATGGGATACATTTTTACCTGGACTCATCATCAGAATGTCTACATTCAAAATATTGTCAAAAATAACTATGAGCAAAATCTGCAGCTAATAATAAAATAGTTGTTTTTTCACTGGAAGTCACTGGAACATACTGTAGGCCAGTGAATTCAAAAATAGACCACCAATCAAAAGTTTGGGGTCACTTAGAAAAGTCCTTGTTTATGAAAGAAAAGCAAAAGTTTTGTCCATAAATATAACATCAAATTGATCGGCAATACAGTGTACACATTGTTTATGTTGGAAATTACTATTGTAGCTGGAAACGGCAGAGTTTTCATGGAATATCAACAATCAGCAACCATCAGTTCTGTATTCCAATGGTACATTATGTTTGCTAATCTTTATCATTTCAATCATTAGTCCATCTTTACATTAGTTGAGTATCTGGAGAATCAGCAATAATGGCTTTGAGTACAGGCTCAAAACATCTAGAAACTCTTCAGCCTACACTTGTTCTTAGAAATTAAAGCAATTCCAATGTGAGAAATTGTCAAATTGTACAATGCTGTGGTCTACTCCCTTCACAGAACAGCACAAACTTTCTCTAACCAGAATAGAAAGAGGAATGGGAGGCCCCGGTGCACAGCTGAGCAATATGACAAACACATTAAAGTGTCTAGTTTGAGAAACAGACGCCTCATAAATTCTCAATTGGCAACTTTATTAAATTGTACCTGCAAAACACTAGTCTCAATGTCAACAATGAAGAGGCGACTTTGGGCTATGGGCCTTCCAGACAGAGTTGGGAAGAGGCAGTCATCTTGTATACTGTCGAAAATGTAGTGACCAGCATAATACCGGACCTCCACCCTATTGAGCTGTTGTGGGAGGAGTTTGAGCGTATGGTACTTAGGAAGTGTCTATCAAGCCAATCCAACTGTTGGGAGGTGCTTCAGGAAGCATGAGGTAATTTTTCTTCAGATTGCCTAACAAACTGACAACTAGAATACCAAAGGTCTGCAAGGCTATAATTGCTGCAAATGGAGGATTCCTTGGCGAAAGCAATGTTTTAAGGAGACAATTATTGTTTCAATTAAGAATCATTATTTCTAACCTAATGACTTTATTTCCTATTCATTTCGCAATGTTTCCTATTCAAATTCATTTAATGTATGTTTAGTGGACCTTTCTAAGTGAACCCACACTTTTGAACAGTAGTGTATAGGTTGTAAATAGGTCAAATCTGTGTCATCTCAAACAATGCCAGTATGCTAGGAAAGGTATTGGATACCTGCTGGCCTAAATCCCTTCATTCGACAACATTTTTCCCACCCCCAGGTCTAGTAAATGTCCAGGACTTGATATTCATCTGTCAGCCATTCCTAGATTCAGGATTGGTCAAGGCCACCACCTTCCCTCATCTTCCAGTCTTTACACCTCTCTTCAATATGCAGGTAGGTCCGGAAATAATTAAAAACTGACAAGATTTGTTATTTTGACTATTTACCAAAATGTATTCAAATTGAAGTTAAATAATGAATATGGGTTGAAAGTGCAGTCTCTCAGCTTTAATTTGGGGCATTCACATCCAAATTGGAGGAAGTGTTCAGGAATTACAGCTCATTTATATGTAGCACCCTCTTTTTCAAGGGACCAAAATTAATTGGACACTTGACTCAAAAGCTGTTTCATGGACAGGGTGTGGGCTATTCCTTCGTTATTTCTTCATCAATAAGCAGGTAAATTTCTGGAGTTGATTCCAGGTGTGGCATTCACATTTGGAAGCTGTTGCTCTGAACACACAACATGCACTCTAAGGAGCAATGACAGATAACATACAGCGAAAGCAACCCAGGAGTTTTCTAAGACAAAGAAGTGGAATATTCTGCAATGGCCGAGTCAATCACCTGCTCTCAACCCGATCGAGCATGATGCATTTCACTTGCTGAAGACCAAACCTAAGGCAGAAAATCCCACAAACAAAAAGCGACTGAAGACAGCTGCAGTAAATGCCTGGCAAATCATTACAAAGGAGTAAGCCCAATGTTTGGTGATGGCCATGCATTCCAGACATCAAGCAGTCATTGCCTGCAAAGGATTCTCAACAAAGTATTTAAAATGAACTATTTATTTATGATTGTGTTAATTTGTCCAATTTCATTAGAGCCCCTGATATAAGGGGACTGTGTATGAAAATGGTTGCAATTCCTAAACGTTTCATATGACATTTTTGTTCAACCAGTCCAATTAAAGATGAATGTCTACAATTCAATTGCATCTTGGTTGTTTCATTTCAAATTCATTGTGGTGGCAAACAGAGCTAAAATTATGAAAACTGTCAGTGTCCAAATATTTCTGCTCCTAACTATACATTGGTATTACACAATATAGCCTCAAAATAGTAATGTTTTTATACTGACAGCAGACACCGGATTAGGTCAATCTTGGGGGGACAAGAAGAAAGGGGGTTATCTCGAAGAGGGGAGGAGACGAGATCCAGAAGGCTACTGAATCTCTATATTTTCTTTAAGTCACAATGTGGGTGCATTGTCGAATTACTTTAATAATAATACTTGCAGAGTAAAATGCAGCTCAGTGCAGCCTCTCAGACAAATTAGTTTTGTTGTTGATTTAAGTTGTTTACCATTGGATGCCAGTGGGCAACATTCCGATGCTGAACCACATCAGAGAGAACAGCCTTGTGGGTGTTCAATGTCTATTTTGAGGTGACATGTTCAAGCAATTTACATAGTGATCACCATACTCCAAATAACAGAACATTTCCACTTCAGTGTATTCAGAACTGTAAGCCCCTAAAACATGGAAAAGAAAAGGTGAGTAAATCTACAACAAGATCTCACCCATTTAAAAAATGGACAGAATCTGCTGCTTTTCCCCAGGGGGATAAACGTTGATTTTGGTTTAGATGTTAAATCTAGTGGTTACACAGTCATAAAATTAAGTAACACCCGAAATACTGGCAAATGAACTTCAACAATGCGAAGAAGCAAGTAATTAAATATCTTGGAATGTATTTTATTATTATTTATGTATAAATGTTTTACTTAATTCAAACGGAGTCAAGTGAGAGATAGCCATCTTTGATAGATGAAAACACATGGTGCATTGATGCGTATAAACACACAATAAAATATATGATAACAATAAAGCAATATGAACACTGTCCTAAATACAATCTGTTTATCAATGCAAAATAACATATATACAGCTCTGGAAAAAATTAAGAGATCACTGCACCTTTTCCAAAAAAGTGGAAAAGGAATATTTTGAGTGAGGAACAGAAGTGTTCAATTTGCAGTGCTCCCTTAATTTTAACACTTCTGTTGCTCACTCAAAACCTTCCTTTCCAACTTTATGTGTGTGTGTGTGTGTGTGTGTGTGTAAATACATATTTACACATAGATACATTTTTACATATATAGAACTAGAAGCAACTGAGCTGCCACCAACCTAAGGAAAACAAAACATCCACTGTTTATCCTGAGATCCTGAGATGGTTTTAACAATTCTGTAGTTGGTGGTAACATTGCTTATCATGAACTAGGAGCACTAATCTGGAAATGTTGGAAACAATATTTTGTTCTAGGCCAGAGTTCGATTTACTTTCTCTGGCCACTATACCTCTCAGGAATTAGGCTTGTATGGACACATTTTGTAAACTGCAATTACTTGAAGTATGAGCAAAAATCTGTGAATTTAAGTATGAGCATGAATCAGAAATTACTTTCACTATGAACATATCCCCAGTGCTATTGATTTTATAAAGACCTGCTATTATGCTGGCCCTGAGTGTTTCGCTATTATATTTGTCCAATCGCAATTGATTCAAAATTAAAAACATCTTGTTACAAATTTTTCAATTGCGGTTTAGATTAATTTAGGATTAAAGTTAAGCATGACAGTACTGGCTTTAGGGTTATGAATAAAGTTAGGATTAGGCCATGGTTATTGATCACAGTACTGAGGTTAGGACAAAGGTTAATTTTTAAGTCTTAAAAACACCACAGTTCCCCAATGGATAAATGTTTGCCTCTCATTGGAATCAAGCTCACAACCATAGGACTGAAAATCATTCGCAGAAAGGTCCACCCACCATCCCCAAATACAATGCCCTAGCAAACCGCCACTCTATTTAACTACAAATGCATTCATAACTGCATTCAGTTTCCAAAGGTACTTTAACCTACTTCGCACTTCTGATAGGTTGATGCTGAACATATTTGTGAGTAATACAGCTCCGGAAAACATTATGAGACCACTGCATCATTTTCTTTCCTTTCCAGAAAAGCTGAAAAGGAAAGTTTTTGAGTGAGGAACAGAAGCGTTCAATTTGCAGTGGTCTCTTCATTTTAACCCTTATGTTCCTGACTCAAAACCTTCCTTTTGAACTGTTTTGGAAAGGAAAGGATAAGGTGCAGTGGTCTCTTGTTTTTTTCCAGAGCTGTATACCTTAAGCACTGCTGATATGTTCATACTGAACATAATTGTGTTTTCCTAAATATGTACATAGTTCCTGCGATGCGTCAGGAGTATTTTTTGTACCCTACATTTAGCACTGATTTATTGATCAGATAAACGTTTATAAAAAGTGATGAAAATGTATGTCATTTTGCCTAACTATTTTTATATCTCTTAATCATAATATATTTTCTTTCACCCCAGAACATGCTCCTAAATGCTAATTTAAGAATCTATTTATTCTTTGTGTGTGCAACTTTGAGTAAAATATTCATAAAGTTTGAGAATGTTTAATTACTAAAAATCATCTGAAACAAGAGCATAGTAAGATAGGATGTGCAAGAAAGTAAAATGCTTACACCAGCTATTTATTTAGGAATTGGTTCTCAATCTGTTTACCTGTTTGAAAAACTGAAATAAATAAATAAAAATACACATAAATTTTGGCAATGATGCAAACAAATATTTGCTAGGAAGAGAATTTTAACTGAATGAATGTATGGTTATTGATACCAAATATAAACATGCATACCTTATTGTAAGCCAGCACCCACAAATGTTAAAGTACATGTATACTTTGAGCCCTGTTACACCAACCTAATACACCCAGTACAAATATTGAATCCTAATGTGACATCATACATGAATTCTGAGTAATATGATACAAAGAATGGCATGTAATTACTTTCTTTTAAAACTATAATAAAATTATTATAATTTCTAGATGAGCGCAACAACTCAAAATACAGAGTAAACTGAATTGTCTAAAATCAAATCAAAAGTATGCAGAATATAGTTGCATAAAGTTAATCTCAGAATTTTACATATCCTAGCAGAAAATGGGAAATGTGGGCAATGATTTTGAAAATATGGATGGAAAAAAGGATTTCATTTAAGGATAGTGATCATATGAAGCCATTTATTACCACATAGTGGTTTGGCTCCTTTTTAGACCATAATGACAACAGAAATCCCCAAAATGGCTCTGATCCAAACTTTATATATCCTTAAATGTTTGGCCTTGTTACAGATACACAACGTAACACAAACACACAGGTGAAAATGGCAATTAAAGGTGAATTTCCCACTCCAGAGGCTTTTAAAATTGCAATTAGTGTCTGTGTATAAATAGTAAATGAGCTTCTGAGCTTTCACGTGGATATACTGAGCAGGCTAGATACTGAGCTATGGGTAGCAGAAAATAACTGTCAAAAGACCTGCATAATAAGATAATGGAACTTTATAAAGATGGAAAGGATATATAAAGATATCCAAAGCCTTGCAAATGCCAGTCAGTACTGTTCAATCACTTCTTTAGGAGTGGAAAATTCTGGGACCTCTTGATACTAAGCCAATGTCAGGTACACCAAGAATGATTTCAACCAAAACTGTCAGAAGAATTGTTCAAGATACAAAGAAAAACCCAAAGGCAACCTCAGGAGAAATACAGGCTGCTCTGGAAAAAGACAGTGTGGTTGTGTCAATGAGCACATTACGATGATACTTGAACAAAAATGAGTTGCATGGTCAAGATGCCGGAAAGAAGCCTTTATAGCGCCAATACCACAAAAAAGCCTGGTTACAATAAGCCTCACAAGACCTTGACATGCCTCACAGCTTTTGGCACACACATTTGGAGTGACAAGACCAAAATATAGATTAATGGCCCTAATCATGAGCGCTACTGTATGTTTGGAGAGGGATCAACAAGGCCTATAGTGAAAAGAATACCATCCACACTGAGAAGCATGGCGGTGGTTCCTTTATATTTTGGGGGTGTGTGAGCTCTAAAAGCTTGGGAAACTTGTGAAAATTGATGGCAAGATGAATGCAGCAAGTTATAAGAAAATACTGGCAGACAATATGCATTCCTCTGCACGAAAGCCACGCATGGGACACTCTTGGACTTTCCAGCACAACAATGACCCTAAACACAAGGCCAAGTTGACCTTCCACTGGTTACAGCCGAAAACAGTGAAGGTTCTGGAGTGACCATTACATTCTCCTGACTTTAATATCATCGAGCCACTTTGGGGAGATCTTAAACGTGCAGTTCATTCAAGATGACCTCATACTTTGCAAGACCTGGAAGCATTTTGCCAAGACGAATGGGCAGCAATTCCCCCTGCAAGAATTCAGGGCCTCATAAACAATTATTACAATAGACTGCACACTGTCATAATGCTAAAGGGGGCAATACGCAGTATTAAGAGTTAAGGGTAGGCAGACATTTGAACAGCAGTCAGTTTTTTTCGTTGTTGCCATGTTTTGTTTTATGATTGTGCCATTCTGTTAGGACTTACAGTTGAATGTGAAACCCATAAGAAATAAAATACATGTTTGGCCTGCTCACTTCTGTTTTCTTTACAAATGGTACATGCAGTTCTGAAAAAAATTAAGAGACCACTCCTAGTTTTTCTTAAATCAGCATCTCTACATGTATGGCAGCCATTCCATTGCAGTGTCTGTAAAATTCCAACAAAGGCACACCTCATTTTATTCAATGAGTTAATGATTAGGTGATTATCTGAAACAAATCTTATTTAACAAGAAAAAGCATAAAAACCATTGCTGTGGTCATCACTATCCTCCTGCAATAGGAGCAGCTGGATGGCAAAAACTGTGCAGGTAGTAACTCAAAAGGTTAAATAAAAAATAACTATTCAGCATGACAAAAGGGTTAAAAACAAAAAGCTTGGAGTGAGGAAAAGAAGGGTTCAATTCTGGCTTTACTGGCAGAGGGATACAGTGAGCATCAGGTTGCTTTCATCCTGAAAATGTCAAAGATGGCAGTTCATAAGAACAAGGTCAAGCAAAAGACAGAGGAGACAACAAAGCTACAGAATGGCAGAGGGTGAAAACGACTGTCCACTGACCGATATTACCGTCAACTCATTCGAATGTCACTCAACAACCGTGGATGACATCAAGTGACCTACAAAAGAATGGCAAGCAGCAGCTGTGGTGAAGTGCACGGCAAGGACAGTTTGAAACAGGTTTTTAGGGGCAAGCCTGAAGTCATGCAAAGCTAGAAAAACGCCCTTCATCAATGACAAACAAAGACGAGCCAGGCTGAAGTTTGCAAAAGACAATCAGGATTGAACTGTAGAGGAATGGAGTAAGGTCCTCTTCTCTGACGAGTCACATTTTCAGCTTTGCCCAATACATGGTCATCTGATGGTCAAACCGACACCAGGAGAGGCCTACAAGCCACAGTGTCTCGCACACACTGTGAAATTCGGTGGTTGATCGGTGATGATCTAGGGATGCTTCTGCAAGGCTGGAATTGGGTTGATTCGTCTTTGTGAAGGCTGCATGTATCCAGCCAAGTACAAGGTAATCCTGGAAGAACACCTGGATCCTTCGTCTTTGACAATGTTCCCAAACTCTGAGATTGTTTTTTTTCAGTGGGACCATACTCCATGCCACACAGCCAGGTCAATTAAGGTGTGGATGGGTGACCACCAGATCAAGTCCCTGTCATGGCCAGCCCAATCTCCAAACCTGAACCCCATTGAAAACCTCTACAATTGGTTGGGACTCTGACTTCCAGAATGACCGACATTGTTTCTTGTATGGATATATGGTTGTCCTACAGAACCCTATGAGCTCACCTAAAACAAATAGGTGAAAAACAGCAGAAATTCCATTTGAATAACTGATTCTGACTACTATGCCCTCCACGCATGAAATAATTGCAAAGGGAACTAAAGATAAAATCTGTGATTCAAATAAAACAGTTCCAATGTCTGATGTAATGGACATTCTATAGCCATTTGTGATTGATTTTCTTAATAATATGTGTTTCATGATATTTCTGTTTTCATTTCTGTAATACAGGCCACAACTGTAAGAGACCTAGATCTCAGTTTGATTTGCCAACATAAAATAAAACAATTTATAAAACAGTTTATTAAACAATATGTAGCTATAGATATTTTAATTATCCTTACCTCAGCCTCTCTACCTGGCATTTGTTTTGGCTATTCATTGTTCATCCTTTATGATTTCCCATTATTTATTCTGCTTTTTTCTCCTCATGTGGGTTGGGTTTTTACTTATGCTCTTTGGTTTCCTAAGAACATAAGTTAACTGGCTGGCTAGAATAGCTAGCTGACTAGGTAAGCTGGTTGGCAATTTAAGCTAACTGGACAGATTTGCTAGCTGGCTTAAATGGCGAGCTAGCTGAAATAGCTAGCACTAACTAGCTGGTTATATTTGCTGCCTAAGATAACTATTTGTTTTATTATTTGAAAATTACTTAGATCGCTCAATTAGCTATTAAAGATGTAACTTAGCAAGCTATGTATTGATAGTTTATGGCTAACTCATGCAGTTCCAATGTTAGTGGCTGGTAGGGCCAAGCAGGTACATTTTATATCTTGTCATTTGTTTTGTAAATTCTTCAAACATTAACCGGTAATTAGGGAAAATAAATATTAACTAGAAATGATGAACACAATGTGTACAAAAATGCATACACTTTTAAGATATGTTAGAGTCTGAATGATCCCTAAAACATTTTCCATCAATGATTTCAAAAAAAAAATAGAAAAGTGAAATCTAGCCTGAATTCGTATTTGACTACTGATGTCTATATATTTGTAAAAAAACAAAATACATAATTGGTTTAGGTTTGCATTGATAGTGTGGTGCAAACCATCCCTTCCAGCATCCACATCAGGACAATGCCCCAGGCAGAACCACCTGGCCGGGGTCTAAAATACGGGGCTCTTAAATGTAGCCCATCTGCTATCCTTGAACGCCACTCGGCTGCCACCACTTGACTGTAGCACACCTGCCTCCAATCAGCATAAAAGGGCCCTAGGAAACCAGCTTTGAACAACAGGGAGTGGATGAAAGGAGCGGAGAAAAGAGTGATACCGTACTCAAACCCCAACATTTCAGTTTGATTACTTTTCTTCTGCCAATTGCTGTTAATAAATGCCCACCAGGGATCAGAACACAGGAACTGGGTCTTTTCCCTGTTTGTCTTCCTGTTACTACCTAAGCAAACAGGGTAAAAGATTCAGTCTGGGACCGAACAAAATCGTTTTTTAAACGTCACATTTTCGGCTAGATGTGTAATCAGAGCCGGCTCCAGGCATAAGCAACATAAGCGGTCGCTTCAGGCCCCTAACTGCTAGGGGGCCTCGGACTGCAAGGGGCCCCCAACCGATACAGGAGAGGGGGCCCCAAATAAAATGTTGCTTAGGGTCCCCAAAATGATAAAGCTGGCACTGTGTGTAAAACACATTTATTATGAGTGAGAATATAGAAACATTATCACACCTCAGTTAGCCATGACATTCCACGTTTGAATGGGAGTGGTACGGTGACAAAGGGAATATGCAATACAGGCCTACACATACATGATACAGTGCACAACTTTTGGGACAGTTTTTCCTGGACATCTGTACTTTTACAACCTTTGGCCAAAATTCCCAAAATGCTTATTTAAGGTTTGGCAAGATATCTTTTTAAATAGGAGTGTGTGTGCTTTGAACTTGGATTGAACCCCCTTTCTTCATGATTTCTGAAAACGTAACATAACCGAGGGAAGTAGGAGTGCTTGGGGTGCCATACATTTAGCCATATCAGAAGTAGCTAAAACAGATCCAAAAAATACCTGACAATTTATTTAAAAGCTTAACTAAAAGGTAGTAATAAAAAATGCTAAATTTAGTCCTGTAATATATAAAAATATTATAGGTCTTTTCATAAATATCCCTGTTCACTGTAAGTCGTCCTTGCTGATTAATAATGGTTTGTGAAAAAGAGGGTTGATCCATTTGCCTCGAATACCCCATCTGTGTCCCTAATGTGTTGCAACAGGACTTCTTGAGCAATTTGGTTTCTATCTGTGTATACGTGTGTTTGTGCGTGTGTGTGTACGTGTGTTTGTGCGTGTGTGTGTACGTGTGTGTGTGTGTGTGCGTGTACGTGTGTGTGTGTGTGTGTGTGTGTGTGTGTGTACGTGTGTGTGTGTGTGTGTGTGTGTGTATCGCTCACATGGTCAGGGCATGACAAACCTTTCCTCAGGTTTGTGTGGTGACTCAAGCTCTCACTTCCCTTTATTTTTCTAAAAATTTCAGGTGGTTTTAGTCAAAGACTTGAACAAGCAACAGACATCAATTCAGCTTGATTTATCTCCAAGCATTATTATAGAATTTTAGTCCGTTTTTTATTTACTTTGTGCTGTCCGCTAGGAGTAATAAAACATTGATCAGAATGTGCGCTACATGAAGCGTTTCATGGATCACTTTATATATTTTTATATACATGTTTCTTACAATGAAGGGATTAAGGTTAAAATAAACAGTGTATCCCAGTTGGTAGAGCATGGCGCTTCCACTGCCAATGTTGTGCGTTCAATTCCCAAGGAGAGCTGTGAGAAAATGTAAGCGCCCACTACTTTAATGTGCTCTCCAGAAGTGCGTCTAAATGATCAATGTTAATGTTTTCTAAAATGTTTGCCATTTTTTCTAAATCAAGCGCTAGTGAGAGTTTAATATTGATAGCGTGAGTGTGCAACTATATGAAGAAAAGCCACCTAAAATGACTTATTATCAAACTCAGTGTCTGCAACAGTTTATTAAACGCATCTCTTTCTCTAGAAAACGAGATTATGCCCCACTGACCGTGGATTTCTTGATGCCCTCGGTACTCCGGTATCAAATCTGTAACCTAATTTCATGCCAGAGAAAGACAGAGACAAAAAGGGGGAGTTACACAACTGTTTGCACATTTCCGCTAGGCACCTCTATATAATAGATGACTTAACATGTATTCAAAGTCATTATTTATTTAAATGGCCACCATATGAACTATAACTTTATCACTTACAAAATTAGACTAATGTAATATTGCGGGGTGTTGAGGTCTTGGATATAAATGACCCCCAATTAGTCTAGGCTACATATTTTTAGGTAGTTATACTATGACATTTGTGGATAACAATGATGATAAATATACTACTTGACCACTCCAACTACTACAAACATTAATAATATTAAATATTTATTATAAATACTAAATAATAGTATTTATTATAAAAAGGTGTCATTATATTATTAATATTATTGCCATGACTACGTTATTTTAGGTAATAACTTAAAGACTGTAGAGCAAACATTATTATAACCGGCGATCTTCATTAAGTTTCTATTTTCCTGGTTTGGTATTAGCTACAGTCAAATCCAATTGCCTTTGAGTGGACTCATCATAGGCTACAGACCACGCAAGCCGCGTCCGTTCATTGGTTCATCTTATCATCCACACAGAAAATAAATAAATGCAGTGAAGGGAGGGAACACTTCACCAAACAGACCATGGTGAAACTCCGCATCATTGACTGTACAAGTAGTGAGGGAAACAAAAACAATTGTGATAAACGTCGAACATATTCAAAATTTAAATCTACCTAAGAATGTTAACAGGCCTATTCCCGGAATATAAATTAAGCATTTGCCCCAGCCTCTTTAAGAATTGCCAGTGCAAGCAACGTTAAAATATATTCGCATATTTCCCGGTTCGTTTTGATACAATATTTACCAAATGCGGGAAGGCACATAACGATTGTCTAAGAGAATTTACTCACGCCGCAAATAAAAACGGTAGAGGTTGGCTACCTATCCGTTGTCCCTCTGGATACATGCAGGGAGGGAGCTATACGCACGTGAACAGGTAAACTACCTGAGCGTGCGCTCCTATCCGGTAGGCCTGGCTTTGCGCTCCCTTCAGTTTTCCTCAAGTGCCAGTGCGGACAGTAGCAGTCATCGCATTATCCTCTCTCTGCAATAGCAATGCTGTTTTATATATTTAACAACATACATATGACGTTTGGACGTCAGATGCTTTGGTAATTCCTCGCACATTTGACTCAAAGCACATCCTACAAATGATCAAATATTATCTCATGGGAGACAGCAACTTGAACATGGTCTTCTCCAAACAACGCTCACACATAACCTACTCCTCAATTATCCCTCCGCGTGAAGATAGGTGGCGTGTGTTAGGAGGTCTCGCGCCTCTTATTGCAGAAAAAGAAAGAGAGCGAAAAATGTCATTAGAAGAGGCGTAACACGTCAGTGCGCGTCCCCAGGTCTGTTTCGTGAAGTGGCTGAAAGAGATCAGTCCTAACCTGCCCATCAGGAATAACGGTCCCTCGTCAAGCTATTTTCAAGGCTTAATCACTGTTATTTTCTTTGGATCCACGACGCACCACTTTACCATTTCTCTTTCACGTTCGGTCTTCTAACCAGCTGTTTGAAGGATCACACTGACACTCTGGTATGTATATTTAACCATATTGTCATTTTTACATTAGTATCTAAATGTGAAACTTAAATATCTGTATGATTGAGGCGGATATGTCATGCAGGTACCTCAGGTATCCCTGCGCCGTAGCGCGATTATTAAAGTTGGACCACTTACCTGCGCAGGTGAGAAAGGTGCGCGGTGCTCCATGAGTGGATGGAGCGCTGTAGGTACCTTAGACAACTGTAGCCTGCTCTGACGCGCTTTGATTCCCGGTGTTCTTTCCGGGGAATCGAAATGTATTCGATGTTATTCATTCCTGTTTCTTTTTAGCTGTCTGATAAGAGACGGGCGTAGGCTATTCCCGTTGTTTTGCCATCCATCTTATTTTTCTCATTTTACGCATAGAATTCTATTAAAAAGATCACCATAAACTGTTTTTTTATTCTCGTTCCAAATTTGAACATCTCGTATTATGTGTAGCTGGGGTTTGGGCAGTGACCACAAACATCCGCACTGTTGTGTGTTGAAGCCTGTGTGTGTTTTTTTCCTGCTTGAGCAAATGCCAAAGCCATGTAAAAAAAGAAAAAAAGAAAAGGCAATACGAAGCAGTGACAAACATTTCCAAATGAAAGTAGGCTATCTTAACTAGAATACCATCGTTTGTACTGTGTTCAAACCATTGTATTCCAACTGATTCTCCTCAGAAGTGTAAAAATAAAGCTTTCCCATGTGCTGCAGTAGACTATTTCGTGTGTTGTGTAAATGTTTGTGTGTTTGTTTTCTCCTGTAACGGTTCGCTACCCTTTTAATACAAACTCCACTGACACCACGTCCCTACATTTTACACAACATTTGAATGGGGGACACGGACAGGCAGATGCTCTTTATTCACAATATATTCGAATGTTAGACTTTTAAACATACATTTCTTAGAAAGGGGAAGTTTGTCCATTTCCCAACATTTCAAGATTGCACAATTTTGCACATTTTTTTCTTAGTGAACTTGTCCAAATTCCTTACATCATTTGGGGAGTCAATACAAATTATAATTTCTATTTCACGGACATATTTAGATTGATAGTTTGGAGAAAGTGAAACAAAACTCTGAATGAACAAGATAGTTGACATTATGAAATATTTAATTTAATCGAAAAACTATCAAACAGTACATTGACTTATCAAAAATATTTTTCAGATTAAAACAAAATAAAGGTTTTTGGAGTAGCGTATATTTGGGGATGACATCAATGTTACTAAAGACCAACATTGCGCAAAACAAACAATTCTTAAATATCAAAGACATCAACAAGTCCGAGGGCTTAATGTAAAAGTGAATTGTAAACTTTCATATAGACATACACCTTAAAATATGATGTTTCATCCAATAGCCCAATGGACTTAAGTGGAAATGTATGCATAGCTTTCAGTCATCCCTGTAAGCTATCAAATGTGGTATGCCTGTTCGTCCTCCTCCTTCTGTTTCGGTCATTGACGCTCTGCCCGATTAGAGACACATCAAAAGATCAGGCGACGGCGGACGCAGTAGCCTACCGTCCTGCTCAAACTCATTCTCTTGGACTGTAACCCATGTGAAGCTTCATTGAAGACTTTAGAGTGAATTTCAACCTTTTAGTTCGTGGCCCTGTAGTTGAACTGGAAACATAAAGTAATTTTGTCCCACCATTTGTCGCCGTTTTGTTTGGTTACTAGATACCGGAGCCTGTCTGTGTGCTGCTGATTGAAGGAGCCGAGCCCATGCGGACTGCATGCCATCTGACCTAGCCCACTCTTATCAATGAAGCAGGAGATCATGGCGGAGGGTCCCCGGTGTAAGAGGCGAAAACAATCCAACCCACAGAGAAAGAACGGTAAGAACATGTTTTAAGTTAAATAAAAGCACTGTTTGAGAACATTTGTAAGTTCTGCTACCAGCCTTTTGTGGGACATCCCGCGCGTCGATTATAGGTTACTTTTAGTGTTGGCATTAGGAAGCGGGTCCTGCTTTTAAGTAGTCTACATTGTGTTGTAGTTTGGAAGTTAATAACTATAGAAATCATTACATTTATTATTTTTGAATGAAATGATGAGCACTAAACTATCAAAAAAGTTTCCAGCGGACTGTGTCAGAAAGGGACGTCAGAAAGAGGCTCGAGTAGCGGTTCAGCAGTTTGCTATTATCTTGCATTCAGGAAAACCGTTACTTGGGTAGTAGCGCTTCTCGTATGAACTTGATACGTTGGTGGAAAAACCTGTGGATTATATAGAGAAACCCAATTTCTTTGCCGACTTCTGTGTGATTATGAAGGAATTGTTTACGTTGTTCACGTTTACTCATCGTTTTATTGTTGTGTGTATATTATTGTTTTTTTGTGGAGACTGTTGGGATGTGCAGTGCTATTATCGCTATTCATAAGCGTTTACCGACCTTTAACACGTCAAAGTTATTATGGTCCTTATTAGCAAAGATACGGGCCTTGAAATTGACATGAGGCACATATTTAACCTATAAATGTGTCATTTGTTATTTGTTCAGATGCAGCAGTGCACAAAGGCTAGAGCACTTAACGCAAAGTAACTCCTATGACCAGCCTCACTAGTATCACAGTACGTTTATGGCATTACTGAAAGGTTAACCAACACATGCTATATGTTGATAACGTTTGCATCTCTTTACAACGATTAAGTAATGAAGAAAGGAAATGTGAACTGAGGATATAACTTACAAAAACTCCTGCGGTTTTTTGTACGGCTTGTATGGGAAGTGACAGGGATTTTGAGAGGGGGGCATCCCTTTCACGCTGCAGTCATGTGTGTAATGCAAAGTTCTATTTAATGTCGATGTTGAACGGAAGTGTTATCTGTTGTTAGAGAACATTAATATCCCATGCTATTAGATGTTTGATGTAAAACCGTAAAGATCACATTCGCTTGTTTTAATTGCACTGTGGTGAAGCCGTATTGTAAACACAGGTATTTTCAAAAAAAATTCTTCACATGCACATGGTTTTTAAACAACAATGTTCAGTCGAATTATTTTGTTTTTTGTTCGTCCATTGATTGATTGATTGAAATCATTAAGTTAGTCAGTTTCTTAAATGCTCTCAAGTAGCTCCAAGCACGTTTCTGATCATCGAAGGCGAATAGGTTGAAGTATTGCAGCTCTATCTAACTTGCACCTCGGTTGTAATAACCAAGATACGAAGTTAATTTTAAAATTGCATTGGTTTTGTTGTAATATCAAATATGATTCAGCCAATGAGAGCAGAAATGAAAGGAAAAATATGTTGGCCTATTGAAATTTGTTTAAAACTGAACTTACATATTTAACTTACCTCTCAGACGGTTTGACGTTTTTCACCCATGCTCACATTTTGTCAAGAGGCCAGACAACGGAGGCCTGCTGTTGCTGTAGCTTCTCCTAGATGATACCATTATTGCTACCTTTAACAAGAAAATGTGTGTACATCCATTCTTAATTTTGCGCCGATTATTGATTCTTCTGTAGCCTATATATTTTTCATTAATTTAGATGATTGACTTTATAATAGTGAAGTGACCTGTTAAAGACATTTAACGTGGACAGCATCAAAGTGGCCCTCAGTTTTCTCTGGTCGAAATGTATGTAATCCAGAATGGATTTGTTTGAATTCAGATACAAACAAATAGGCCTATCTAATATTGTCATCTACAACTCAAGTGTGTTTTCTAGGCTACTGCGGACAACTTTCCCCTCTTTGCGGTAGCTTATCCTTGATTCTATAATGTCTGGAGCGTCTTTGTTCATTGATATGAGTTTTATAACTGCAGAGAACCGCGGGAAAAGAATACAGGTTTTCAGGTATGTGTATTTTTTTAGTTTGAATATTTGTATTTGCATAATCTTCAGATAACATTTTTAAATATAGACAACAAATATTATTAACTCCTTAAAATCTAGGCCCACATAATTTCCATACAGCATGTTGCAAATGCATTATAGCGGTTTCTTGTGATTAGGCTTATATTCTCGAGATGTTTACCCCCCACCTCATCTTCCCCAACTCCACCACTCTCGCGTCCCAATGGGAGGTCACATTAGGCCCTGTGTAACTCGATACGCACAGCTTGCGCAGCTTTGTTGCAATTCCCAGTCCCCCCTCTAGTGCCATACGTCACATCCAGCTGTGAGAGCTCGTTCGGATGTGTGAGTGCAGCTGTCAAAAGCGCTCCTTTAACCTCACCATCCCGTAAAGTTAAAATTGGCTTTCCCTCTCCGATTTTATTAAATTTTCTGCCACTATTTTAGCCACTCAAATTAACCAAATTGTGTAAATGGGTTTAAAATAAATTAGTCAAATACCCACTAAACGGGAAACAAACCTTGTTTGATGAAATCAAAAGAGTAGATCCCAGCTGTGTGTTCTGGTATGTTCTTGCTACCTTAACTTACAGCTGTAAAAGGTTTATCTCAGGGTTATTAGTCTACAGCATTCAAATTGCATGCTTTTTTATCACTCTCATAGCCAGTAGGCTAGTGGATCCTTAACTGTCTCAAAACAATGGGTTTTCATAGGAAACGTGTCTCATTTCCATGCTCGTAACGTCAGCAGTGGGCAGTGTCAGGGTGCCCGCTGTACCATTCATGACACATTTCTCACAAATGTGCCATTGTCCTTGCTGCTGCAGACAGATACCTTTTCTAATTCCCTCTTGTTTGTGCTCGGGTTTTTACCATATATTTCTATGCCACTTTAATTTAATGTCTGTCAGCTTATTATGGTTAATGGTATAATAGGAGCACACTCATATAGGTCCATGTGAACTAACAGATTTACGCACACGCGCACGCACACACACACACGCACGCACGCACGCACGCTCACACGAACACACGCTCACACGCTCACACGCTCAATCTGAGTGCTCTCTGGCACCGCTACGGTGGTCCTTCAGAACGCCTTTGGTATGATTACCACTCTCGCTCACATCAGTACTGACCTGAATGCCTTTCATATCTGCTCCACCATGTCTTACGCACTCACTCCTCCCCTCCCTGCCTCTCGCCGTCCTCCCTCCCTCCTGTCTCTCTCTCTCCCTCCTCCCCAGACCCCCTCAGTAAACACCCCCTGAGGGCAGAACAAAGAAAAGGAGCTCCTCTCCTCATTCTTAATCACAATTCAGGCCTTTCACCGCCGCCAGGCCGCTTTCGCATTCAGCATCCCAAAGCCCAAGATGAAAAGAGCTCAGAAAAATGGAAAGCAGACAGAGAGAGAGTGAGTGAGTGAGAGTGGGAATGAAAAAGAGCGATTATGGAAAAGAGGGACAGAAGGTGGTGGTGGGTAGTGACTGAACGACATAACTTAGGTGTCTCCGGCTGTTTGTCAGGCCTCCCCTGGTTACGTGCCCTATATAGCCTCCCTCCCACTCCGCCTAAGGGCTGGGCCCTACTGATGGACAGATAGGGTTACGGGATGCCATTCCTGGACTATTCACAGCTGAATAACAGGAGAGAGAGAGAGGGAGGGATGAGTGGTGTAGGGAGACAGAGAAGTAGAGGTGAGTGGACATCAGGGCAATGCTACAGAGGCAAGATATAGAGTGAGGGAAAGTGAGGGAGGTGTGTAAGGGGTGGGGGGGATGGATAGAGAGAGCCTGGTTGTGAGCGAGGGAACGCAACAGATTGTTTTATGGCTCTAAAATATATCTTGCGAGTGCCTGAGACTTTTCAGATTCCATTTTAATCAGAGTGACAGAGTGGGGGGCAGGTGTGACTTGTTTTTGTTTTCCCTTCTGAGTTGGGTGAGCGAGTCATATAGCGTGAATGTATTTCATTACACAGTCTGCCCCTTCTGTCCCTCACAGCAAACTTCCTTCAGGATGCTCACATTTTCTGATGCGTCTTTCTGTCCATTTCGAAGACAGAGCATGCGAGTTGAGCTTCAAGGCTTTAACACTCACTATTACACTGAAAAGATCCGTAAAGCCCAAGTAAGAGCTTGTCTTGCGGTGGCGTCTAGTGAGACAGACATCATTGTGGTCAGTAGGCCTTTCCTGTTCTCTCCTGCTGCTTCATAGGTCAGTAATCATGCCTCCATACAGGCAGACAGAAAGAGAGAGAGAAAGGGGAAGAGAGAGAGAGAGAGAGAGAGAGAGAGAGAAAGGGGGTGGGATGCTGCAACTTTAAAATGCACCATGTGATATGAATTCCTAATTTGTCTGTTCCCTCCCCACCCTCAGAACTCTTTTTTTCCTGTTAAGAAAAGGAGATTATCTTCATTCACCTTCATTCAACCCCCCACCCTCCATTTGCCAGCCCAAGCTGTGCAGGATTTAGGCAGATTTACTTCACCAAACACCTTTGGACATTGGGGAGAAGACGGGGCTGCTTTGGAAAGAAGGGGGCCTTTGTTCTGAGAGGTGCAGGAGAGATAATTCTTCACCAGGCGGCCGGGCAAAGGCAGGCACATTATATTAACCAGTGTGCCGGTGGCCCAGGGAGCCCTGTTAAGTCTCTGTGCCACCACAGCCCCTCCTCACCTCTAACCCAGGAAGAGATGGGCTGGCTGGCTTCACGCTCCAACCTCTTCCTCCTCAGTTGGCCACGATCACTCCGGCTTCGTCCCCATGTAGCCACGCACGTAGCCACGCCACGTAGATACGTCGAAAAATCAATCACCTATTTCCCTACACAGTCACGGCAGGGTAGGGAAACAATTGCAGGCCAGTGCACGTGAAATCACCCGTTCGTCTGTGTTGGCGTTACAGGGTGAAGAGGGACTTTTCTTGTTTTGTTTTCCCCATCATATCGCTGAAAGGATCAGCCATTCTGCATGTCATGAGGAAGGCTACAGATTTATTGAGGAGTGGGCTTTTACCCTAAGTCCTGCTTCGCTAAGCCACAACAACACTACACTTCCCCCACCTCTCCGTTCGCGCAGCCTGCTTTCCTGCCCGCGCTACCGCCGCTCCAGCGTTATCCCGCCTGTCCTCCTAACATCTGTCACTACTGAGGGGGACAGGAGAGGACGCCACGGGGGGCGCAGTTACTCTCGCGTCATCGCTGACTAATAGGAACAGGCCGTGTACATATTAGTGTGTCTGCAGCCTGCCGAGCACGCCCTCCCGCCCTCGCTCACTCACCCGTTTTACTGTTCCCCTTTGAGAAGCGCGCGGGCCCCGCACGCCTGCTTGGAAATGCCAAGACGTCTCAACGCGCAAACAAAGCTCATCACTGTGTCAGGAGCACAAAAGTCTTCAGAACGGAGAGCGGCCGCGCTGACAGCTTCCGAACACCTACGCCTCCCTTCGCCGGGGCGGAAAAGGAATGGCGGAGACGCGGGGAGTTTTGCTGTAGTCAAAGGGGCCGCGCTGGCTTACTTTGAGGGATATGAATCAGACCGCTAAAGCGTTACATTCTGCCGCTCGTTTTTTGAGCCTGACTGTTTGTGCATTTCAAGGTGACTGACATGGGTTATTGTATCCCCCCCCCTCTCTGTAACCATGTGCATTTTCTTCATGAGTGAATACAGAGTACCCCCGTGACATTTTGTGGCGCCACATCGCCTTTAGCCTAAACAGCTAGGATTTACCAAGGTCAATAATGAGGTATGTCACTGCAGGGTACAGAAACAACAGGCCCAGTGATAATGAATGGGAATAAGGTTCAGTGCAACTATCTGAGGTGGCAGCATGGGGAAGCAAAACAGTTCCCTGTATGACAACCGTACAGTAGAAGAACAACAATGACTCTGTTCATTCAAGTGAAGCAGCACCAGATGTTTCTTTGCCGGAATTACATTTTTGATGTATTTCCTATGACATTGTCCCGTGTCAGTTTATTCCAGTGTGCGTTTACCTCTTCTTACCGACATCTTTTTAGCATCATGCAGAACTTGAGCGTAAGGTGGACTCTAACACAGGCCTGTGTGTGTGTTTGTCTGCGTGCGTGCGTGCGTGCCGTGTACGTTTCGCCAGACGACAGCATTTCCAGACGCGCGTATGCTGCCTCCCTCACATGGATGTGTGGGCTTGATTGGCGTCGAGCTGTGCATCACCCGGAGCAAGGTCACCAACATGGAACAATCCATAATGGATCGGTGGATTAAGGTGTCATGACATCTGTGGGTCCAGACCTCTCTCGTATGGGTGAATGCCTCCCACAGAGAGCCCTGTCTGTCGGTCGGCGAGCGCTCCCTTCAGATCTATACGACCGGGACGTACCGGCTTCATATACCGCGCCGCTGGCCGGCCGCGCCGGAGTCACCTGAGTGGGAGCATCTAGAAACACACGCTGCCCCCTCTCTCTCGCTCTGTCTCTCGCTGTCTCTCTCTCGCTGTCTCTCTCTCTCTCTCTCGGGAATAGACGCTGCTGTTGTATCTGTCTTGTTGTATCAGATGTGTCTCCCCTGTGGCATGTTTTTGGTGATAGAGATCAACTGTTCTGTGTGGAAGTAATAGGAATAGATTGATTTTGGAGATTAGTCCCCGGCGCTCTCCAGTCCCCCCCCCCAGTCCTCTTCTGAACTAGAGCATTATGCTTTAGAACCTCTGCCACTAGCAACTGAAAACTCCCAAATACAGCTTATCTCATGGATAGGATAGCATGTTTAAACATCTGTTGGGAAGTTACTGAAGTTGGTATATTGTTAGCTTAGTTCCATTATGGGAAGCCTCTCGGAACATAGACCTTCTAACTACTCCAAAACTGTGTGGTTAGACAGTTATACTTATAGCAGGTTATATCAATCAATATTTTACACATTTGCAAATGTTATTGACAATCATAAGAAACAAGATCCTATTAGATTTCCTGTTTCTCCCCATGTTGGATAGAGATTAATAGAGAAGGCAACCGCCTCCATTACCCACTCTGGGGCATCATAACAGGAAAGATCCAACAGTACAGTCTATCTGTATCTCTCTTGTGGCGCCACTGTGGACATTGTGTCCCATGAAGTTGATCCATGGCTATGATGTTGCTCTCTTTTAATGTCTTTCGGCATTCTTGATTGTCCTCAATTTATTTGGCACAAGCGAAGAGTTGTTGAAACGTGCGACAACGAGGGCTGATAGCCATTTGACTTCTCAGTAATCAAGTTGTATGTCTTTCAAAGCATTAACCTTAACCGTTCAGAAGAATGCCTGGACTTAACCGTTCAAAGCCAACATTCACTTTACGCAAAGCTCTCAACTTTAACAGTCATCCCTCCGTTATACAACGTGAGTTCTGACGTGAATTTAAACGTCACCTTCTGAAGTGAACTCGCGAAAAGCTGTTGTATAAAGAGCCATGGGTAGGTGAAGATGTGATGTGATGCTCTAATAGGCTCTGACTGGGGCCCGAGCTCCTCTGAGCCGTAGCCGTTCCCGGCGCTGTCACTACCAAATGTCACCCAGACACCTCCCCAGGTAACAAACACAGGGTGAAGGGATTAGTCATGGTGACAGCATCCATCCTCCCTCCACCCAACCCCCATGCCCCCTCGTGACAGCCAGACAGGCCCCAGCCAGCGCCACCTCTCTGCGCCCGTTGTTTGGATCCACTCTCCTGTTCTAGAATCCGTCCCAGTTGATTTGGAGACGTCCTTTGTTTCGGGGGTCCTCTCTCTCTCTCTCACACACACACACACACACACACACACACACACACACACACACACACACAGCGTTAGGTTAACACCACTGATTCTTTGTCCTGTCCTCCTATTGGTCGTCCGTAATGGTCCTAAGGGTACATCAGCAGGGGTCCCAGTCAGGGATGAAAGGACACAACTTCCTGGTCACAGATCTAGCAATTAAAGTAATGAGGATGTTCAGCGCTCACGGAAGCCAGGCCCGAGCAGAGCCTCAGCCGCTACCCCGGTGCTGACTGCTGACTTCCCGAGCCAGGCCTCCCTCCCTCCCCACAGTCCTTCAACCCGCTCAGTCACAACCTCAGGCGTAGGCTGCCCGCGTCTTATCTGAGGGGGGATGTCCTGTCCTTACATTCCGGAGCTAAATGATCCCCTTCCTAGTGTAAGTCTTGCCAGTCAGGCGGGATCTGAACTGACATTCCCGTCCAAGCGGTCCCGTGAAGTTCAATTCAATGGGAAATGTGAAGACCTTTTTCACCTACGCTGTCCGACTGGATTGAGGTAGCATCCGCGGCATCCTAGCTACAGTGGTGGCGTCCGTCGTATTAAGAAAGGAGCTCTTTCTCGTTTGTTGTTTTACAGAGCAACGCCCAACGTGTCAATTCTGGCATTGTCCATCCAAGGGAAATACTTAACTTAAGGTGCGTTCGTTTTTCAATCGCCGCAGTGGGTGGAGCAGTGGTCGTATACCAAAGGGAACTGGCGGTGCCAGGCATGTGCCACTCATCCAAACGGCACGTCTCACCATACCCTGGAAGCAGACAAATCGCAGGGTGTCTTAATGTGATGTTGCATTCAGGACTTTTACAGTACATTGGGGCCGCACTCCTAATGACTTGCACTGACTCTCGTTTCACCATAAAGGAGTGCTCCTCCGCAATTAGACTTAATGAAATATTCATGTGTGGCACCTTCTCAGCCTGTCCTCCTAGCAAATGAGTGAGCCACGCTTAATGCCCCCTCCCCCCCGCTTGTACCACGGTGGCAGCCTGGCGTGTTGGCAATTAGTGCTTTGCTCCGACGAGCGACTGCGGCACAGGGTGGGGACAGGAGGGAGATGAGGATGCTTATTTGGTAAGAAAGTTGCTTGTTGTTAGTCGCGTCGAGCTCCTCCCCTTGAAGGCCCATCTTTTATCCGAATGACAAAAAGGCACAGAGGGAGTCTAAAATAAATGGAGTCTGACAATACAGCCGGATCCGGCATAATCCTTAGCACAGATCAATGATGGAACACCTTTTGGTGTTTACCTTGGCTGTCGCCTTCGGCGGTTTGTTCTTCTTTATCTCTACATCTCTCTTTCTGTCGATGTGAAGTTTTGACATTAAGCATCTGTTCAAACACACCACATTCACGGATTAGGCACCACACAACTGCACATTAACAATTTCTTTCTTTTTTTCAGCCCTCTCACACTCTTGCAATCTCATTCTCCCTGTGTGTCTGCCTCTCTTTCACACACACACACGAACGCACACATGCACGCACACACACGCGCGCGCACGCACACGCACACTCAGGTTTGCATATGACAGGCAGGGCCTGATGGGGTTACGGCTGTCCATGGTCTTTATTGAGCTAAAGCGGCATGACGGCTGAGTTTTGTTAAGCCGGGAACAAAGGACAGGAGGGCTGCTGGGTGCTGACATTGTCTGTGTGGATATAAGTGTTGTCACTGTTTGGGTTTGGTTGGTGCAACGCAGCACTCTAACAGGGTCAAATTCATTACATCAGTAAATTATATGGCCATTTTAAAACTCCTCACTCAAACTTTGCCATGAGTGCTCGTCGCTATGAAAGGTAATAATTAGGAGACGCGTTTTGGGCATAACTGTTTTTCTAGTTTGGAGTATGTAAACATTCAAGTTACCATTTGCTGTAATTTAAAGCAGGTGTAAAAAGAGCACAAATTATAATTTAGCGGTGGCGAAAATTTCAGCGCTCATCAGCCGTAAACCTGCTTTGTTAGTTTCACAGACCTGTCAACCTTGAAATCTCTTTTCTTCCGCAAAATGACACGTCACCGCCAGGTTTTCATTTTGTGAAAAGTCCCCATATGCATTTCAATGAGTTGTCCTTTCACAGATTCCCTCTTCCAGTTCCCACGCAACGGGGCCCATAATCAGTCGTGCACCTTTAGTCGGGGCCCGTGTGTGAGAAGTCTCGTGCGTCGCCTTGGCGCAGGCGTAACCGTGTTTGCAGTGGGATTACGAGGGCCGGGGGGTGATTTGGGGGGGGGGTCGCTCGAGGTCTCCGGAGGGCTCGGGGTGGCTGGGTAGAGGTAGCCATGGGGAGGGCCCCCTGAGGGTGAGGAATGCTGGTCAGGTCGGGGGGGGGGGGGTGCCGAACGAACACTCCGGGGATGGGGCAGGTGCTTTTGTGGGTCCCGTCAAGCATTAAAGCTGTGACAGAGCTGAAAAGGTTAGTAGTACGGCCGAGTACCATACCCCGTCCCAGCTCTTACCCCCCTCCCCCAGAACCAGTCCCTCCTCCAACCTTTGGGGCTCGGCTGAGTTCTTGGTGGGTGCTAGACTGAATGCCATCTCTTTCTCCACCTGTACTCCCTGAATTAAAGGTTGTTTATTGCTCCTAAATGGATGCGTTTTAAAAAGCAGCGCCATCTGATCTCATTTCTACTAGACGAAGGCCATGGCCATTTTATTTTCCAACTGAGAATCACCTTGATGAAAGGTTGCTGTTGCACCGTTCTGTGAATGTTCCCCGAAGGCAGTGATACCTTAATGAACTTGTCATTAAGATCTTGTTTCTGTGGTGTTTCTATGCAGTTCAAATCAAAAGGTTGTTCTTTTCTTCGTGTGCAAAGGTTTTAGTCTAGACAGCCAAACTGTAATCTGTGTGATTATTTCATGGACTCAATTAAAAGATTATAGGAAATAACTTTTCAAATGACCAGCGCCGAACAGAATGATCGGTCATTTACAATCATTTGGAAAAACGGTTTGACTCAAAAACATTACGTCTTTCAATTCACGTCTTTTCATTTCAATCATTTGAACATCTGACCCCTCCCTTCTCTACAGTCGAACCTGTCCCGACAACCCCTGACACTCAAAGGACACTGTCATGTTGTTTGGCTCTTTTTCTGGTGGGACCCTCCCCTTTACCTTATGTTTGGGTGGTGGTGGGGGGTTCGAGGGTGGGGGAGGTGGGCGGCGGGCCAGAGGAGGGGCACTGTCGAGGGTAGGGGAGGTGGGAGGCAGAGCACGGCAGAGGAGGGGTACAGGTTGCGTCATGGGACCCGAGGTGTCCCCTTTTGTGCGGCCCGTCAAACGTGGTTAACATGCAGCCATTTATCTGCAAAGCCCCCTGGGTGCACAATGGCCTGGGTGAGCAGCGCAGGGCCCAGCCGCGGTGGGGGGAAGTGGGGGGGCAGCTTAGTTGTAGTGCGCACTCCGGTTCTACCCTCCTCTTCTTTTTCTCCCTCTCCCTCCCTCCCTCCCTCCCGTTTCTCCTCTTGGCTGCACACAAGCCCCCTGTCATTGTTTCGTTTCATTATTTCCCCCCGAGGCACTCCTCAGTGTGTGGGTCAGGCGTTATCTGACAAGGTGCTTCAGAATGTCGGGAGCCCCTGCTAGACAGATTGTACCTAGCAAACGTGCTGTAGCAGAAGCAGGGCCCTCAACCAGTGGGGCGTAGACAATATGACACAGTGTTGTTGCACCCCCCCATCCTCTCTTTATTTGTCCTGTGAAGTACTAATAGAAACAGTTCTACCTGACAGTACAGCTAGAGTTTTACAAGCTGCTTTCCCTTTGTTGGGATTTGCATAAAAGAGGGATGTGAGGGGAATAGAACCAGAATGAGCATTGCCTCGTGAAAAGAAAAGAAGGAAATAGAGAGAGGGAAGTTGTTCGTCCAGGTTAGGGAGCAGCGTCGATTCATTAAAACGTCAGACGGTTTCAGATCAACATGCTTTCATAGCCTAGCGCACCACTGTCGCGCAGTGACGTTCCGGGCGAACATAAGTCTCGGTTCAAATTCCGATCGACAATAAAGTAGCTTACATTTGGGAATTTCATTGCATAACGACCAACACATAGGCCTTTGAATGTGTGGTAAATGATGACGGTACCGAGTATAGCCTGTATATAACGTCGATGCTATAAAACCTCTGCTGGCTTTGATTTGGCCTGTGTCTAAATCAGCCCTTGAGCCTTGCATGCAGCACCTGCCTACGGGGAGGGTTGCATTCATTTCATCCTTCTAACAGGATTAGTTTGGGCTGTAATTGATTCATTTGCAGTGAAGGAAGGTGACAGAGCTTTGGAAATGAGAGTTTAGGTAGAACAGACACCCCACAATCCAGCCCTGACTCCATGTGTCAATTTTATTACATCAGTCCAGATGAACTTAAAAGGCTGCCTTTGTATTCACTCGTTGGCTGTTTGTGCCTCTCTCAAAGAGACGAGATTCAATAGAGGACATTGACAGTTCTCTCTCTTTCTCTCTTTCTCTCTCTCTCTCACCAGTTGGAAAAATGTTGCACATTTACAACACGTCTCCATTTCCGTTTTAAAGCGGTGGGTATGGCTCAATATGAGGTGTTGTGAATCTTTCCAAGTAGTGCTATTCAAACGCGCTGCAGAGAGCAGATTGGGAAACCGTGAGATGTAAGTGGATATAAGAACAACCGGTGTTGCTACTTAGCGGACTGGGAGTGCGTTGTTTGTTTTTGATGAGCACGCTAAACCTGAGGGCAGAGTCGATGAGGAGGAACATGGATATCTGTCCTGCGTGTGTCTGTGATTGTTTGTGTGCGCGTGTGGTTGTGTGTGCGTGCGCGCGCGCGTGTGTGGTCAGCGTGTGCATGGGGGTCGGGGGGTCTAGCCAACATCAGCGGCTGAAAGAGGAGAAGACTCCTCAGGCTACATGTCTGAATAGGGTGTACGGTCCCCATGTAAACCAGTTCACCTGGAAGTAATGGTCCCTGTCCCAGCAGGGCCACAGAGGGCAGGCTCCTTCCCTCTTTCCTTTCTTCTCTCCTTCCCTCCCCTATCCCCCTGTCTCCTGTCTGGTAATGAGCCTGGGAAAGCAAGCCCCCGTGCAGAACTAGGTGACCCACTGGCAGGGCCCGCCATGGGGGCGGCAGAGGGGATGGTGGTGGTGGTTGTGGGGGGGGGGGGCAGGTCGGGCCCCATGTCTCAGGAGGCTTCTTTGTTTTCACGTCTGGGACATGAGTAGAAATGAAATGTGAAGATGTTGATATATGGCTTGGTTAATGCATGTCGGAGGCAGGACAGGAGCGAGGGGGAAGGATGTGGGACCGTGTGGGGCGGATCTGTTAGATGTTCTTTTTTGGGGTGGCGTAACTGTATCAGTCGGAGATGAAATCCTCAATTTTTGCTAAGCGTAGACGCTGCTTTAATGTTTTTTCTCTTAAGTGTTTATTTTGAAACAAATTAAAAATACTGCAAAACCTTCATAATTGCTGCCACCATTTCCTTGTCGTGCTTGGGTATCAACGTGCCTCAGTCCACTCTGAGTTGATATCTAGGTTAAATGCAAATGGATCCCAGTGATACCAGACATTAATTACCATGCAACTTAAGTGTACGTCCACTAGACTAGAAGATAATTCATTAAGACCTGGATCTGTCCATTGTGAAGTGGGCTCTAGTCAGTATTCAAGTCACTTGGCTGTAGTAATTATATCTGCCTCTGCTTGCTGTACATCAACAACAACAACAACAACACAAAAACCGTTATTAGAGAAGACCTTGAAATAGTTTAGACAGAACAGAATTTTACCTCTAGACTGATATTCTGCAGAATGGGAAATGTCATAGAACAATGTGGCATTTTGAATGACAGTGAAGAAAGCTTTACCATACAGTACATATATTAAATAATACGATACTTGTTCTTGAAAAGTATGTTTGTGTTTTGTATTTATGTTATTACCAAAATTACAGTAATAAGCTGTAAACCGTTTTTTCTAATCTCCTTCAACCTGCACAAAACTTCTACATATATCGTAGTTTTTGCAACATATTGTGAATATTTGAATGCCTCAATAGCATATTGTTAATACATGTTTGTAAATTGTGTTGTCAAATAATTCTGATCTAAAAATTTATCATTATTCTCTTTTTTCTTTTTCTCTTTTTTTCTGGCATGCTTCGTCTTCGATTATGACTGTAAATGAAAAGCAGGTAAGGAGAAATACAACACACAGACACAGACACACACACAGACACACACACACACACACACACACACACACACACACACACACACAAAGACAAACTTCCACTGGCTGTTGATGGTTTTTACTGTAAAATGTGTCCTTGAGACTTGACCACTTTGTTGATTATAAGCAATTTGCTGACACTTTGTTTCTGGAGTTTTGTCGACCTTGCCACTATGGTGTCGGTTCTGCTTCTGTTTCTCAGAACAAACACTAAAATAGTAGTGTGTTCAAAGTGCACTGTCTTCCCGTATCTACTCCTGGTTTTGTATTTATATCCCAAAAGCTGCTTCTCCCTTTTAACCACCATTTTAGAATAGTTTATTTGAATGAAAGAATAGCATTTCCAGAGTAAATGGCTCGGTTCAAATGATGAGCCTCGGTTTATTATCTTAAATTAACATACCTGTACAGAGTGCAATGTGGAACAATTTAGTATAATATTGAGAACTGTACACAAACGCCTTGGAATGGAAGTATAACGCAGTTATAAAAAGCCAGGTGGCCTGAAAGCAAAATAACATGAAAACAATTTTTTCGATCTTCTTTGAATGGAATAATTAATATTTAACTAGTCTAATAAAATCTCCTGCCATGGCAAGCGCTCCCAAGCAGAGAAACAATATATCCTTCCACCTGAGGGAATGCAAAGATATCATCCTCCATGCATCGCTCTCTTTCTTTCTCTCTCTAACTCCCTTTCTCTCTCTCTCTCGCTGTGCTCACTTTAATGTTGTGTGGAGCTCCCAGACATTAACATGTAGCCAAGCCGGCATTTTACCAAACAGAATTCTTGGGGTTTTCATTATTGCTTGAAAAAGAAAATGCATTCATCCTGATAAATATGTTGGAATATGTTTCCTAGTTGTGGTAGTGTAGAGTTCAAAACTTCAGACTAGAACTCGAATTTTGAGTTTTTAATGATGCTACATTCCTATGGGAGGCTTATAATGATTTGCCAGTTCCAACTTAAAACAGAATTTAATTGTAAGTGATTAGATATACTTTGGGTCCCTATATGGTCTCTCTACGTGTGCCCTGTAAAGAAATATTTAAACAGTATCCAATAATGTGGTTGTCTTGAAATGATAGCGTTTAACTTTAGGGAAGTCGAATGAGAGGTGAAGTCAGTTACGCTCACATTTTTAGGCTTGTTAGATGTGCTACATATTGAAAAACAACTTTGCGATGCATATAAATAAAAGTTGTCATTCTTGGCTAGTGTGACAGTTACACACCTATGCCACAAGAGCTGACATGGCTTGCTATTTTAGAGACGTGCTGATGAGCTGATAGAAGAGAAGTGAGCTCTGATGGAGGCACAGGACACAATGTTCAATTTGAGGACACTATCGGAATATAAAAGCTATTCGTTTAAGCTAGGACTAGATAGTAGGTAGTTATTGGATCTTTTGCTGTTTCACTTTATTTCCTCTTTGGCCAGAACTAAAGATTGTGATTGGTAAACATTTTGTGGTCTGTTGCTCTGGGTACGTGTGCGCCACACCAGCCTTGGTCAGCAAGAATCAAGTACTATACACCCAGATGAATGTAAATAATAGAAGTTTGTCCAGATGAGGAAAACTTGTGTGTGTGTGTGTGTATATATATACACACACACACACACACACACACACACACACATGGACAAGATGATCCATAAGTGGCAAAGATGTCAACACCTTCATAACCTGAGTTACGAGTTAGAAACTCTGTTGTTTCCGGCATTTTTTTAATTTATTTTGCCAAACCTTTAAACGGCATCTAATTTTTTCTAAACTCTGAACAATTGGTTATTTCAGTACTTTGATATATACCATTATCACCAAAAAAACGGTCATAAATGTTGCACCAAGCATTTACCATTCACTTTTAGGCGTGATCAAAACATTTACCTCTCTATTAATTTGGTTTTGCTCCCCCTCATTAAGTTTTCATTGAATTCTACCCATGCAAATAATCTCATTCCTCACCATGCCACAAATTCAGTTGACACCTATCTAACCGGCGTTGTCACTTTTGACATTTCTAGAGGGCCCTTGCAAGCATGGAAAGAAACATTACAACAAGGAGCCGGATGTGCAGCGACCATTTCTCTCCCTAACATTTTTTTGCTATAGTGCCTCTCACTTTTTTTACCAGATCTGCCAGTCAGCAGAGTCCAATTGTATTGTACATGTCAGTCGTTTTTGCTAATCTCAAAGCGTTCGGTATATTTCTCTTCTTTTTGCATGGCTGATTAACTAGTAAAGTGAATAAAAATCGCTAAGCGCTACCTAGTTTGAACTATTATCGGCTAAACAGTCAGGTAATGTTAGCTTGCATTAGCTACAAATGCAACTACTTATACACACTACATTGGTTGGATGAAAATGCTTTTAGTAGTTGTATGATGTTTTTCTGCACTGCACATGGATTCACTGCTGTTGGTAACTGTTGCAATGTGCAATTGTTTATGTGTGACAGAGAAGTGTCTTGCATATTAACAAGGACAAAGTGTACATCTGTGGCATTGACTGAGCTGTCTGAAGAGGAAATAAGTGTAAAAAAGACTCTACAGTTACTGGCCATTATTGGGGCTTCATATCTTCATGGGTGATTAAGATGATACTCATCTTACAAACCATGTGACATTATTAACACGATGATGTCGAGTTTAAAGGCATTTAACCCTTACATCAACAACTGTGAATGAATACTTTACCCTAATCATAATACCTCAAACAAACCCTAACCTTCAGCTTTTTGGAATTTCACCTGTAAATGTTAACTTTCACTTCACCTATAAACTCTGTGAGTGTTCATTTCCACAATTACTTTAACTTATGGACATACATCTTCCCCCGAACAAATGTAAAATACTAACGTAACCTGTGAGATTGCATTCCAACAATTGTCTCTTTTGCGCACTTTGCATTGTTAGCATACAAAGTGTTGAGGACAATGACGTTCTCCACTTACAGAATCCCATTTTCGCTGAGATTTTAAGATGTACGTTAGAGCACTCCCCATTCACACTTAGGATCAAAGGGTTTAAGTCTTGAGAAAATAGTTTTCCAGTGAAGGATGAGACCGGTGATATTGAACAATTCGAGCCGTTTGCTTAATGACTAATTGGCTGAGCAAGCATCAAGAGAGGAAGAGTGAGGGAGAAATAAAAGGGTCCTCGCACTTATTTTGGAGTGCACATAGAGTGTGTCTCGAGAGGGAACACTAAAGGCTTGCTATTAAAGGATTAAAAATGTCCCTGTGGCATCGGGCCTAGTCTACAGGCTGGCTGGCCTGCTGACTGGAGCGGGTGGTTTTGGTTTTCAAAGTGTTTATCCCCCCTTCTCTCTCCTGGTTTTTCAAACGGTGACTGATACATCTTTGAATGGCAGCAAACGCGACAGGGAATGTTCGATGTAATCTGCTTGTAATAGAACAATTTATTGGCCTATTTACTCCCGGCCTGACACACACACACACACGCACACACACTCCCACACCCCACCCAAATAGTTCCGTGACCCCATGGTAACATTCATACCAGTTCCCTAAGAGGAGGAGACCATGTGCAAGGATGGGGGTGTGAAGTTGGGCCTGGTTAAAGGAGGAACCATGCCTGCATGAGTCAGGAATGGGCGACAGTGTGCTTCTATTTCGGTCGCACCTATGTGCAGCCGTCCGCCTCGTCCCATCTGTCTGGCATCTGGTTCTAATCAGCTGGCCACTTCCCCGGACTTTTAACAGCCTCCTGATGACTCCCCCTCACACACACACACACGCACACACGCACACACACACACACACACACACACACACACAGACACGCACACCTCCCCACTGGTTGACCACAGCTGTAACAACACCTGGGACCCCCACAGAGGTGCCGAACACAGATTAAGGTCAGGCCCAGAGGAGCGTGGAGAAAGAGAACCGTGCGGCCGCTCGTTTAGTGCAGAACCCTGGGATGAGCCTTGACTAAGATTGGGGAAAAACTGACAGGAAACGGACCGTTATCTACCGGTTCATCTCACGGAGGCGGAAGAGGCCGTCAAACCAGAGTGATCAAAGTGATCAAGAAAATTCTACTCTACTCTGAGAGTTGAAGTGAGATCATTTGATGTTAATAACAAACTTTGTTTGAAGGCGAAACATGTTGACAGTTTGGTGTCGCCCACTATTACACCATCCTATTATTTAACATCGAAGTGTCCCCCTTCTTCCTCCAGGCTGAGGTTGGATATAAAAGACAGAGTTAGTGCAGGCATCCCTTGGGACAAGGCATTATGAGACCTGTATTGTTTTGTGTCCCTGCCAACTGTGCCCGGAACAAAAGGACCAGCGTTTATTACCAAACCCTGCTGTGTCCAAGGAAGCCCCAACCGACCTCCTTTTCCTACGAATGGACCTGACTATCTGTCCTACAACTTCTCATTATTGTGTATATGTACTAAGACAGAGGCAGGCAGTCTTGTACTTTGTGTCTTTTTGATGAAAGCCCATTATTATAATAATCCTCTTCAAATGCTTTTTTTAATGTAGTTAAGGAAGGCAACATTTTTCTTCCAACCAGGCCAATAGGCCTCAAAGCTTCTACTGCTACAGTTAACCCCTATCTGAATTGAGCTACTGATGTTATAGTTCAAGAAAGTAATGACAGCCAAAAAATGATCTCCTAGGTCTTAAGAGAGATGGAACAGAAATGGAAAAGGGAGAAACTCCTTTTCAAGTGCATGCACGATTTATTCCCTCCACCCAAGATGTCAACGAAGTGGACAAGCGCTACGAGGGACAGGTGACTCGTGACTCGCTTCCGATTGTCATCTCAATCTATTCCGGGTGTTGACACACGTCAGGGTGATGCAGGAGGGAGGAGAACAGACAAGGTAGACCATCAGGCTCATAGACAGTAGGTGCCTTGTAACATATCACAGACATGCATATTTCATGATCGATGTCTGTCCGCTTGTTCCCATCAATTGCTTATTTAGTAATGAGTGTGGTTGAAGTGCTTTCAAGCGAAGCAATGGCTTAGGCACCAGTCAAATCTGGGAGTTCATTATTTAAATAACTACACGCGTACAATATGAATAGCATGTGCTTGTTGCCATTTTCTGACCAGCGTGGCTATTGTACTACTGAGGAAGGGATGTGGTCCGCTTTCAGTCAACATCTTCAGCCACATTGTAAGACAAGCAAATGATTCTACAGTTTACAGGCCGCCATTTTAGAGTGAGTCACACACTGCCAGTCACCCATGTCCTTTGCTGGATGTTAGAACACATTTTTGGTGCTTGTCCTTGAAATGATCTCCACCTGGGTTCTGTAGGCGCAGGTCCAAATACAACAAGGACGTAAAATACTAACGTTAGAAAGAATAGGGTTCCCCTCCTGGGCCCTGTTGCTCTCGCCTATGTATCCTTGCTGACAGGACAATGTGTGAGCCAGAACAAGGAAATGCTACCAATGCAAAACAGCGCGAGCTGTTACATTCCACACCTGTGACATGCTGCAATAACTCCTGGCTGGCCTTGTCCCACTGCCCTGTTGCACCATTCATTTTGGGAGGTATATAAACTCTACCCTGAAACGCTGGTACCTCAGCTCCGCCCATTATAAGAAATTAGACACAAATCCTTTTAGCATCAGGTGTCTTACATAGATGTAAGACAGGAGGGGTTTCTGCGCGGCCTGGGATCAAGCAGCTGCGCCAAGATCATCCCGTCTGAGCCTTGTAGAAAATATTGAGATTACCCGGGACCGGCAAAGTTTTACTCCTACCAGAACCCCCTCCCCCCTACGGGGGTCAGGCACCTTCATCCACTTTTCGGTCTTATCACGTTAAAGTGGTTTGTCTACGAATGTTGTTATCTCGTCCAGTCTCATTCATTCAGTAAGTATGTCTGTCTTTGTGTTCTGGGCTATATCAGGCATGCATCTAGGCAGTCACTGGTAGCTTGGTTCCTGCCCTGGGCGGAAGAGGGATACCTCATAGGAGGGCAGCACAATGGTGAGCACATCGAAGTAACACTGGTCTCATTGTGCCTCCACTACACAGCCCCCCCCCCCCCCCAAAAACAGCCCCTTCTACCCACCCTGTCCCCCTCTGCCGCCACCCCCACCCCTTACCGGCTTTTATTGTCAGAGAATGATGCACCATTGCCTCCTCTCTCTCCTTCAGCTTGTTAAGGCAACAGCTTTGCCATGACAACTGGAGAACATTGCACAGGACTGTCAGGGACTGGGAGCACAAGCGCAGGTTGGGTGGACACTCCGCTAAGGTTCTGGGGTAATCCCACCACCCAGCCATGTCGTGGTTATGCCGGCACCCTTACCATGCGTCAAACCAAAACAATGGAAAACGGTGGGATCCATCACAGCGTAATCAAAGGCGTCGGGTTGCTTGCTTGGTGCCGGAGACGGACAGCTGTGCAAGGAGAGCTCACTTCCTGGTTTGGGAGTGGTAGTGTGGGGACCGAATGACTATTCATAAGTCATTTATTAGATTATTTTTTTCTGCCCTCAGCCTGCCGATCCACTTGACTGGAAAGTTGCGCCCCGGGGACTGAACGCTTGTCAGTTCCCCTCACCTCAGACTGGCTAGCCTCATCGACGGTGTGGAATGGGAACGGGCGACAAATTACCCGTACTGAGGCCCGGGGGTCTCTGGCAGTAAGGGGTCGTTTTCCCAGGTCACATGGAGGATGTACACATCTGTCACTCCAAAGGTAGCACCACGGGCAAAAGTGCTCTGACCTACAGTAGGACAGTCCACATCCATTAGAATTGACACACAGCCATGTACCTCATTTCCTTTACCCTTCATCCCTATTGGACAGTGATTGCTCTCAGAGACCGGGGAGGGGGCGGGGTTTGCTGCCTATCTCTGAGAGGCTGACGTGTATCGACGTTTTTAGGAAATTACTGTAACATTGTGTTATTTTGGTATGGTGTCATATTTATAAAGACAATTACAGGATAGCAGAGACAGGTTTCGGCTTTTACGGCATGGCCTCATTCCCTGCCATGTGTCTACAGGTGAACCAGGTGACATATCCAACTTGTCCTTTAAACCTTATATCGGGTTTTAATCTGTTTTGGCAGAAAGTTGTGCTCCTCACGTTATCTTACGCAAACACCATCGGGTCCTCGTTAAGGATGGTTTCATGGCCACTTGGCACAGAGACGCTAGCAGTGGTGATAAAAAGAAAGTTTGTGTGTGTGTGTGTGTGTGCCAGGGATAGCTGCGGTGATAAAACAGTGTGTGTGTGCGTGTGTGTGTGTGTGTCAGCGGGCCATGCTTGGCACTATAATCTGCAAAGAAAACAAGTGTGTTTTGTTTCACACGCATTTCATGGTCATTTCGAGGCTCTTTCAATCTCCATTTGCTGCACTGCAGGTCTTGACACACCTATGATTCCTTGGTGTGCTGCAGAGCACTGAGAACGGGCTCGGGCTCGGGCAGCTCTGTTGTCGTGCTCATTTCAAATTTGAGCAGTGTTGGTCAAGCAGGTCTCATGAGCTGCGACCAAACTGACCTCATCAGCAAAAGCAGCAGTTTCACTACTCTAAACTGTGTGTTCCAGGAAATGTAACAACCTTGCAACATGTAATATTGCTGCCAAACGCGGTGTTTGTCTGGCCCACCGGGAGAGGAACTATGGTGTCGATGTGAAGCAATACACAGTATGTGTGTGTCGTGTGTGTGTGTGAGCACTCTCGCGTGTGTGTGTGTGTGTGTGTGTGTGTGTGTCCTCCAGTGTTTCAGCTTGTAATGATGAAGTTGAAGCCATCAGCAGTAATGAAAGGCCCGGTCCCTCGTTAGGATCAGGGAGTGGCCAATCTAGAATATTCATGATGCAGGGAGCATGTATTGTCTTTGTCATGATTCGTGCTGGGATAATTGCAAATTCTGTCACACATGTAATCTGCCGTCACCCCAATCTCGAATCCTTACTCTGGCTCCCAAATGGCTGTCTGTTTTCTTCGAGCCCTGGTCAAAAGCAGCGTACTATATAGGGAATAGGGAACCGTTTGGGACGAAGCCGCTGCTCACACGGCCTTATATCGTCCTTCTTATTGCTAAGCAGACCATTTCCTGTCATAGCACTGCGTTAAAGACAATGTTATGTTTCGTGTGCGTTCGAAAGGTAAGTTTTTAAGTTGTGAATTTGTGTTAATTTGTGCCATCTACAAAAAAATGATCCTGTTGATTTTCAAAAAATACTAGAAAACTCTCCTTCCCAGAAGTCCTCCTGTGCTCTGTTTTGTTCCACTCCCACCACCCTGAAAGGTGAAAAGAACTAAAAGAAAAACCTAATGTCGTACTCTAGGGTCCATAATCAGCACTCATGCTCAAATCCTTCCATATCTACCCTCAACATCCTGCCAAAAATCTCTGAGCTAGCCCACTAAATGGTGCAGAATGAACCTCTGCTCACCTGAGGGAGACGTCTAGCAGCCAAGGTTCACAAATAACATCATCTACAAACAAGATCATGTTTCACATTATTTAGGCCCGGCTGACAATTATGATTCTACAGGGTCCAGTGGAGACAGACCTGGAGGAGCCGAGCGGGTTGGAGAGTCAGGCAGACAAAGAGGTGTAAAATGGCTGTGGTGGGAAAATATCCACTTAGTCTGCCACTCTCAGGATATACATAATTATGTACCTTTATTCCAATTTGTTGGAACACCTGTAATTCATTATTTGCTGTGAAATTCTTGATTAAATTTAGAGTTCGGATTACTTTTACAGTTCGGAAACTGTTCTGTAATCTCAGTGTTGAGCCGATTCCTTTCTTCATAGGGTTTTATATGGGTAACTTCTAATGTTTTGGAAGGGGGAAGGATTCGCTTTATTTGAATTGAAAAAAATATATAAATTAATTATTCAGCCATTTTGGAAGTAGGCTTCCATCCCTGCACCTCTAGAGGGGCTGGTGGGCTCCCTGTAAAGCCTGAAATGGCCTCATCATTGCCAAAAGTGTACGCATGCATACATTATTCAGTTTAACTTGAGATAAGTCAGTCTTCTCGTAAGCAACCTATTTCAGTGTGGTAGGGGCACTGCAGCTTTTCCCAACCTCCCTTTCCACTAGTTGATGTTTAATTTAATGGTTACAGAGATTAATTTTGATGTAGTTCAAATGTACTGAATGTAGAGCATGTTCATAAGCTCTAAAGTTTTTACCTTGCGCTCACTTCCTTATTTATATATTATATAATATCTCGTCTTCACACACACTCAATCAGGCACACATAGGGAGGCACGCAAAAACCCACACGCATACACTCCTGACAGCCTGTAAAATCCCTTGTGCGGTAAAGAATCGCTGGGGGGCTGACTTATTGTGTTTTGCAACAGAAAGACAAGGAGAGAAAAGAACGCTTCACACCTCTGACCTTCCCTTTGGCTCCTTTACACTGACACACGCGCATAAATGCACATGCATGCAAAGCAACATGCACACACACACACACACACACACACACACACGATCACGCACAATGTGCCCACTTGGTATCTATCTCCGAGAGTCTTATCAGAGAGACACAGCAGGTTTTTTTATGTAATCAGTAACTCACCGTTACAGAAATGTTACCGGCCCCTTGAGGTGAGAGGGCTAGGTTTTTAACTGTCAAACTGCCTATGCATACAGAACTGATACGCACTTTAAGACAGTGAATAAGCCCTCATGATATATGACATCATAGGATGTCAAAGACACATTACACAGTTAGACTGAACCATCCTGTAGTTTCAAGACCCCATTAGTCTCTGAATACGGTCGTGTCGTCATTGTTTGATAACGTCGTGTACCTGCATTATGAGAGGGATATTTGCAGCAGGGGTTGGGGTGGGTATGAGGTGAAAGGGGCGGGGGACACTACAGTTAACGCTCCTTCCAGAACAGCCAGCCCAACGCCAGGTGCCAAAACCTGATTAGGCCCCCCCCCCCATAGAAGGGTTTCGTCCTACATGGCACTCACCCAGTGGCTCTTTCAAAGAGGAACTCACTTTTTCACCGTCACACCTTCCACACAGGCAAGCGGTGCTGATAAGAACAAGCACAAGTGCCTGGACTCAGACACATGACTGGGTGAAACTAGGAGCTGAAAGAAAACGTCGAACAAATTTTCCATCTAAGCTGCGGTGTTTCCACACACCTTTCCCCCGACGAGGGGCAGATGTGTTGCCTGTTTCTGACTGTAACGGGAGAGGACCACCAGAACCAGCCAGTCCCTCAGAAACCCTTATACACTGTTATGCAAAGGGAAGCCACCTACAAGATAAAGCACGGCCACAGTCTCACTTTTAATAGGGAGCTCTGAGACATTTCTCTTGGCATGTTTGAAGTTCAGAACAGCACCCTGAACCCCCCTCTGGTTTGTTGAATTCGAAGAAAAACAGAACTCATTGGCTGCGGTCAGTGCCAGGTCTGGTCCGCTATGCCGTTCTGCCTTTCGGTCCCATAGGAATGAATTACAGAGCGACTCTCCTTTTTGTTTTCAAAATGGTGGACCGCACTGGGGGAAAAGCTGGGTATGACAGCCATAATGATACCTTAGGCAGCCAACAGGTTGGCTGGCGATGGAAACCAATGGCATTGCTGCCGCTCTGCTCTTCTCCGCTCCCTCCTGGAGCCTGTTCCTCCGCAGAGATTTTCTCCATTCTTAGATTCTCCGTCTGCATAGATGCAAAATGATCAGGTTATGTTTGCCAAGACATCTTTACAAGGTTAGGTTTCCAGCAGAGCTAGTCATCTTTGACTTTCATAAGAACCGTGGACAAACCCTGAAGTTCCCCTGCAACGAATCATTATCTAGGTTATTCTGGACTGCTCTTTGACACCGGTGTGCTCAGAACAACTGTGCGGGTTCCTGTTTTTACATTAGAGCAGAAGAGGCCATAGATAATGCATGTCTTCCCCGTCCCGAGAAGCGCACCTCCACACCACGTCCTCAACCCTCCGGCACAAACCGTGGACGAAGCCTGAGAGAGCAGTAACATGGCCGACAGAATTCATACCGCTTCCACAAGGGATGATAATTTGATCTGTGGCTTACTCCCTGGAATGACCCCCAGGAGGAAAAGGCATCGCCGTTTTCATGGTCTCCCAGAGGAAGTGAAAGAAACAATGGTGCTTCAAATATTTACTGTAGCTCAGCTCATAATCGTCCATCCTGGAGCACTGTTTATGGCTTTTACAGGCAGCGTGTGTGTTTGTGTGTGTGTGTGTGCGTGCGTGTACGTGCACGTGTGCAGGGTTACGGTGGAAGGGGGTTCCGTAGAGCAGCTTAGCAGCCTGTGAGTCAGAGCCCTTTTTAAGTGGCGTAATCTGCATCCTAATTATCCACTTGGTCTAATTATCACCTTCCCAGGTACCCTATGTCCTCAGACTCAGCATCTGACTTGGAGATACGGGTTTGGGTCATTTATACGACAGATATCCGTTCTAGGCTGACCAGCAGATCATCTATCAGGCCTAGCGAATGCAGCCGTTCACAGCGTTCATAGGTCACCAAGCCTTATCGCAGTTCCGCGTGTTGGGGGAGGGTATGGGGGAGGTGGGCGGTCAGAGGGTTTAAGGGACAGAAGGGGAGCCTGCTCTCTTGTCTGGGTACCTGTTGGACGTTCTATTCAGGTGACAGGGATCATGGCGTAGCTTGTCTCTTCGGAGAGAGCAGATGTGCTTTCACACTCTCATTTACATGTGAAAGAGGTGCTCACACTCGGGTGTCTAAACAGTGCTGGGACTGACTGGCTGTTGCTCATCAGCGGGACCTCCACCAGCTACTACAGTAACACGCACAGGCACAAACACACACACACACACACACACACACACACAGAGAAAACGGACCTCTCTGAAAGGCTCCCGCCTACACCACCAGCTGGTTACTCGTTGGGTAATATTGCAGTTACCACAGAGTAGACCACAGATGCCCGCCTTGCCCACCACTACACACATATCGCACCATCCCTCTATCTTCCTGTCCCTTTCTGACTCCCTTTGTTCGACTGAGACAGAGAACAGCTACCGACGGACTCTGCGCAATACTTAATTGCAATTTAGGTTTTGCTTAGCTTTTCATAAAAGGGGGAGAATGAGGCTTACAGTAATCTGCACCAGCAGCACCGTATGTTATTGTAGGGCCCTAATTAATCTGACGGGAAGAGTGAGACAATATCAGATGGAGGCAGCATCCATGGTCAATTTATTAACGCTCCTAATCAGCTTCAGCTAAATTAATTTCACACCGACGGCATGTATTCTTCGAAGTGCGCATACGTTTAGCCCAGGTGATTTATTTGTCACTCTAGTGTCACACACACACACGCGCAAACGCACCCGCACGCGCACTGTTAGAGTGATCAACAAGGTCCACCTCACAGCAGTTACTGGAATTGATGACAGCAGCTGAAGGAGGGAAACGTGAACACAGACACAACAGTGTGTCGAGGACCGTCGTTCCGGGTTCCTCCGGGCGAGTTGAAAGCGCCCCGGTTAACCCAGCGGCGCGATGACACTGCCAGGCAGGTGGTGGAGGACTGGAGGAGCAGGAGCAACCTGGCACGGACCGTCAACACAACACGGCCATTGTTAGACGTTCGTTGTGGCCGTCATCAGCTTCCTGTGGGTGTGTGCGTGCGTGCGCGCGGTCAGGCTACAGTGATGAGGCAAAGGGAAAGAAAATATGCAATCTTGCTGAAGTCAATGAGAAACAGTGTCCGTCTCTTTCCGTGGTGTGTGCAGGAGTAGCGATCCACGTACACAAATAGATCAAATATAGGAGTAAAGCACTCTTCATGGGCTTTGTACAAACAAGGCTAGCTACATTCTCAGCAGAACAAAGTGGAGCTATGATTATTAAGTGTGTTATTCTGTCTTGACTTGCCACCCTGCTTTGACATAGCAGTCAGATTAGGTGGAAATACAACTCCTCCTTCTCCTTGCCTGAATATTTAATGAGCAACCTGTCTTCCTGATTGTGAAACATGGTTTAAAACCCTCATAACGTCCTGATGGCCCCTTCTGTGGCCATCTGCACCACACTGCCTAGAAAGGTGAAAATCACATTTGGCTTCAGTACAAGAACATGTAGCAAGCCACAATCTTGAGAGATATACGGATGTACTCAAAACAAGAATCATTTATCGTACCGGGTTTGATTTTCGACTAAAATCAATGCCAAATATGGGGCACATCGTCATCATACCAAAAATAGCATTAGCGTAAAATCAATAGCTAACCTGCAGCCAAGAGCAAAATCCATTTAGTTAAGTGAATTCAGGTCGACATCAGAGAGCAAATGAAAAGCCTAAATTGATCTGCACAGTTATTTGTCAGTTTATTATATCAGAGCCACATTCGGAGCAATGGCTTACAAAACCCAGTAGTATTAAGGGTGTAGGGTATGTTGGCCTTTCATATGACAGAAGGGCACTGGTTTCAGTTCAGGTCTTTAACCGCCGTTGTTTGTTCTAGAAAGGGCTCTGATGTGTTTGGTTTTGTAACAGTTCTGACGGACATGCCAGAATCACACAGGGGGTGGCTGAATGCTGAGCATCTGCTCCTAGATTTGCATATTAATTGACCTGGGGAAAAAAGCAATCTAGTTTATGACTGGAATGATCAATCTCCATCGCCTCACTTTTTCCTCACATTGTCCTTATTCCTCTCTTCTACCTGGTCTAAAAGTTCTTCATGACAATGGTTGAGCATCAGGTTAAAGCCCTTCTTTTGTATTTCTCATGTAGTTCTTTCGGTCTGCTGGCATCGTGTTTATTTCCAATTTCGGCCTTTGTTTCAGAAGGCTTTTGGCTTTTCGTCAGCATTGGGAACTATTTAGATGGTATTCTATCTTTAACTTCATTCAGTCTCATGTGTAGGCCATCCTAATGGTTCCTAGTTGCCTGTGTGTGTAATTATGTGCGCCGCACACGTGTGTGTGTGTGTGTGTGTGTGGAGGGGGGGGGGCTCAACATTTGTAGAGAGGAGTAACATGTGCACAGGCAGGGCACAGATGGTGGCTCCGTAACGGGAGAGAGGGAGGAGAGGTGGGCTGTCTGGGCGTTCTGAGGAAAACTCTGAGATCTTTCTCTAGTTGCCTCTCTTTTTTTCTCTCTCCTTTCTTCCAGCCTGTTGCTCAGGACCCCGTAGATAAATGGGAGTTTAATTCAATTAGAGGCAGACTACTGTTGCCGGCTCAGGGCGGACACTGGCCTGTGGTACCACCCCCATCCTCCTAGCTGGCACACCCCAGACGTGCATGAATACACACGCACAGATTTTGACACACACTTTGGTAGATGTGTCGATGAATGCATTACACAGTTTTCAGTGACCGGCTGCAACATAGGTCTGTTTTCATTGTTCCACATCGCTGTCCTATTTGTTCACGGTTGCCGAGCTGTGAGCCCATCGCACCACTGACAATGAACTAGCCACTGTAAGGATAAGAAGATCCACTTAACCCCCACCCAGAGTTGTTTCATGACTAATCATTCATAATGACGGCTATTTCCTTGTAACATCCATAGGAAATAGTGCCAAACTGCATGTTTGTCATTCACCACCCTGTGTGTGGAAAAACAACAGCCTACAAGTGTTATCACACGGTTGTTGGACCAGTTCCAGCTTTTAGCCGCTAGGCAGCGACCTCCTTTACACAGAATCCAGGCAGTGCTTCCTTACCTACTCACCTCCCCCTCCCCCTCCAGTTGTTCGCTCAGGTGATCTGCACCGCTCGCAGGCAGTGAGAGAGAGAGGTAGAACAGAGAGAGCAGTGTGTTTCTCCGGTAGCTTCCACCTCATCTCTCATTACCCAGGCAGTCGTAGCGGCGGACAGGAGAGATAGGAGAAACAGGAGAGCATAGACGGATCACCTGGAACCTGTATTTGTTTTTATTATCATATCAAAAACCCACCCACACACACACACACACACACATAGACACAGACCAGTGTGTCTGTGTATTAAACTGTCCGTTTCATGGAGGCGCAAAGAGAAGCAAGAGAGATTGAGAAATGGAAACTGCGTGGAGTGGACACTAGCCTCACGGCATACTTACAGGCAAGGGCTATGTCTGATTTGTCGGATCCACTGTGGCACTGTTTAAAATGGACGACGAGGAAGGAAGCCTGTCTCAGGCGAGGAGGGCACAGGTGTGGCGACTGCGGAGCCCGGTGACACGCTGTGGGAGGGACACCCTTTTACGGAATCCATATGATTTGTGACAGGTATGGTCTCCACCTGTTAGCTAATGCATGTAGACGCCTCACGGGTACGCTTGGTCAAAGGTCATTCGCTTTTACTGAAGGAAACGGTCGCGGTTAACGGTCGCGTTACTGGAATGTCTGATGTCGACCTGTCATACGATTCAGTGGATACGACCGGTTATGATGGGCTTTACTGTTTAATGTGAATTGTGTCCGGTTTTATAAGACAGCTCCGCCTAACCTCAACTATTGATTTATCTTGACCATAAAGCAGGCAGAGTGGAAGGAGTTGGTAATGATGGACCTACCAACATATTCCCCCACACTATCATTTGAGACTCTGGAGGCATTCTTTGTATGAAAGGGTTTTCTTGCCCTGCACTTCTTGTAGCAAGGTAGAAAACCACCAACTCCGGTCGATATCAACTTCTTAAAGCCAACTGCCCTGGAACCTGTAGCTTGGGTTGGACGCATTAAGTCATTCAATCAAACAGCTGGAGGCATTCAAATTCACATTAGAGAGACCAGTCTTCTTGTATGGAATCTGACTTGAGTCAAATATAACAGATGATGAAACCAGCTAGGGAGGGGTCAAGATTAATGTCTCTTTGTGGAACGCCTAAGTTGAGCAGTGAGACAGAGCGGCGGAGGGAGGGACAGCGAGAGTAGGGAGAGAGGCAGGCAGAGAGCGGTCTGAGGAGAATAGCGAGCGTTGTCGCTGCTTTGTCTCTGGCTTCTTGAAAGAGCACAAAGGATCGATCGGTGGAGAGGTGACGGGCCGAGACAATGGACCTCTGTGAGATCAGCAGGTCGGAACGGCGGCGCTTCCACGCACAATGGAGGTGCGGCAAGACAGAGCGAAGGGTGGCGTTCCATCATAGATGTCAGCGGAGACAAAACACACTCACTCCGTGGGCTCAGAGTTGTCGCAACTCGCTTGATTCTGACTAAACCTACGGGAAAACAGTTGGCTAACTGCCACCTAGAATAATGAAAGGTTGTACATACAGGTGATGTGTGAGGTGGTTTACAAGCTAAACTAAAGATTTTGAGACACGGCAACAGAGACCCCAGCCTGTAGGCTTTAGTTCAGCCTCCTGTGACATCTGCCACACAGCGAGACCCATGTGACCTGGGAGGCAAACAGTATAATGAATTGCTTTTGTTTGGGAGGTCACTGGCTTTTCTTCGTCTTCCTGCCTCCCACCACAGCTCACAGATACAAAACAGCCACACACTGGCCAAGTATCTGAGCAACATAAGTAAAGTGACAAACAAACAGTTGTGTTCGTGTTTATATCCCCTAAACATTTTTCTTTGTTGGTCCATGAGAAATAAAAAGGGAGGCAGCTATTTCTTTTTCTTTAAAGACATTATTTGATTAAAATCCTTTTCTAAAGTAAATGTGTCAACATATTTCTAGTTTCACATGCAAGTCAAGATAAAAAAAATGTTTTTTATTTGGGCAGGATACTAGCTGGTCTTTTCACAGGTCTTTTCCAAACAGCGAAAAGGCAAAAACGCTATTGTTGCTGGTCTGTGGGGAGGGTGAGAAGAGTTTGTGTGAGGTAGAGGCGGAGGGAGGGTGGGAGTGGAGAAAGGAGGGGAGGGGGAGGGAGGGAGGGAGGGCGAGGTTAAGACATTGAATGAAATCATATTATATCCAACATATACCTAGACCACACACGTTTTCACGTCTCACTTTTCAGCCTCTTCTCTCTCTCTCTCTCTTTCAGTCTCTCTCTCTCTCTCTGTCTTTTTTTATTGGAGAGGGCATTACCCTGTCTAAACTGCCCCTAAATCCTTGTGGTCACACCTCTTATTAAAGAGGGTTTTGTCCCACGCCCTCCACCCCCTCCGCTGCTCTTGGTATTCAGCCCAGGTCAGCAGATTCAGCGCACCCCATCGTGGCTCCCCTTTTTAATTTGCACCTGTTGCGCAGTTGTCCCGGAGGCAAGTGCCGAACCATACAGTCAAACAAAGATCATATTATGAACAGATATGCCAAGCTTAATCTTGATGTACCCGAAGGGGAAGAGTTGGGGGGGCATTTTGAATTCTAGTCCATGGGAAAGTGTGCGGGAATGGTATGCCGTTAGGATGTAAAGGTTTGGAGTTTCGAAAGACGGCCGAGTGGAACCAAATCATATCCCCAAACAAGCAATTTACTTCAAAACGCATTCGTTTTAGCCTTTTCCCACTTGTTTTTTAGAAGTTGGCAGCGGCCTCCAGAGATAACACACACACGAGCACGGTGAAATATTGCTTTATTAGGCGTACATAGAACTCAAAATGAACCTGAACATTTTGCTCTATTTTCCAACCCCGAGGGCCCCCTTTCCTGCGTGTAGTTCCCATGATGTCATGCCTTTTAAAAAATATTTTGTGTGTTATTTCCCCCCCCCGTTTCTCTTTCGGGTGTACGGCTGCCTTTCTCAGGCACCTTTCTCAAGAGTATTTTCAGCTACACCAAAGAGCACATATTTATAGGTTTCAGCGAAGGCCACTGGGATCAGCCAGAATCAAAAATCAACCGAATGTTATCAAGGTTCAGGGATGTAATATTTACACGCCGGATCCCTAGGGTGTCTGGGCTGTGCTGTATAAAAAGCTCCCCAAACTATTCAGTGTTGGAATGCGACTTTTGCCTCTGCTACAAAACTCTCGTCTAGGGCCGAGCAAGGCGGATGTTGTTTTAGAAAGCTAACAGCTCCCTTTATGTTTTGCAGTGCTGAACTATGAGAACGTGGTGGAGACGGGCTCAGAGACAGACGAGGACGACAGGACTTTGGTGTCCGAGGAGAATGACCTGACCAATGGGAAGGAAGCTGGCAGCCCTGTAGGGGCCGGGGTGCCGAACCCGGAGGCTTCACCCAGGGTGGGCCACGCCCTGCTGTCCTATAGGGGTGGTGCAGAGGAGGGCTCCGAAGGTAGAGACGGAAGGCAGAACCAACACCACGCCTGGCGCCTGGGAGACGACCCACATGGACACTTCAATGGGAATGGTAGGTGGTCCCTCCCCTCAGCACACCCACAGAACGTAAATCAGTGAACAAGCAGCAAAGCCCACGGTTGCAAATCAATTACAGAACTGCACAACAACATCAGCTCAGCGCCTCGAAAACCTCGAGAACCTCGAAATTAAAAGACTATCCCTGACATGCATCACAGTAAAGTGCGTTCACCTCTTTGGTTTAGGGTAAAATAAATTTTGGTCCGGGAAGTAGCTTTGTTCTGTTCTCTTGACACTATTATCCTGTTCTCAGAGCCGCAGCGAGATTGACAGGAGATTGTAGAGTTTAACATGGTTGCCTTAGTCTATTGGGACGTGTTGCTGCTGAAATACAGTCAGCACTTCACGTCGCAAAACCACCGACGTCACTCCCTCCCCTCTCTTTCACTCACATCCATTGACTGTTCACACTCTCTAGCCCCACTCTCTAGCCTCACACTCTAGACCCACACTCTAGCCCCTCACACTAGCACCACCCTCTAGCACCACCCTCTAGCACCTCCCTCTACCTCCCTCTACCTCCCTCCTCACTTTGTGCTCCTTCATTCTCTTGGCTTGGTTGATGCATGTGAACTGTCTCCTCTTTGTTTCCAAATACTGTCAGAGGAATAAACTAAACTCCAAGTTCGATGTACTCAAGGTCACGGCAGAACAGAATATGTCACAATATTTTATTAATGAACAAATTAAGTGTTTTAAAATGACCAGCCCTTCACTCACATTGACCCACAACTGTAACCCCATATATATATATATAGAATAAATTAAGAGACCACTGCACCTTTTTCTTTACTTTCCCAAAAAGTTGGAAAGGAAGGTTTTGGAAAGGAAAGAAAAAGCTGCAGTGGCCGCTTAAATTTTTCCGGAGCTGTATATATATATATATATATATATATATATACATATATACATATATACATATATATACATATATACATATATATATATATATATACATATACATATACATATATATATACATATACATATACATATACATATACATATACATATACATATATATATACATATACATATACATATACATATACATATACATATATATATATATATAAAATGAAATACCCCCAATACACATTTGAATTCTTTGACTTTGGCCAGGATATCCCCTCACCCTCCCATTCTGCTGTACTGTACAGGCAAAGCTATCAACAATGAGCAAGTCGTGCATGCGAAACCTGTCAAGCACCAACCCCCCAACCCCCTTATATTTCTCCATACCCACCTCCTCCAACTCATCTGCATCAGTGACAGGACAACCGGTGTCGCCAGGGCTGCAAAGACAAATACTTTTAATTAGGAGCCAAACGGGATCGTTAAGGGGGAGCCAGGCTTTAGCAGGACTCATTAACAGCCCTAAATGAAATTTGGTGCTTTATGATGGCCATTTACATGCATAATAGGCCCACCATTCTAGGGCTGCCTGACAGATACAAAGTGCAAAGAGAACTCATGCGAGACACCCGTTTTTATAAAAGGGACCGGCGTCGGCTATCCGTCTCTGGTAATGGCTTTGTGGTACACGGCACTGCTGATCTGGGAAATAGGAATGACCCGGGAAGGAGTTTTTGAAAATGTTCCAAAACTAAATGTAAATAAAATTTGCCTTGATGTGAAGAGCTTATGTAGATGTTATCATTATTATCATGATCATCTTAAGAAAGCTGTAAAAGAAATCAATGCCAGATTAGCACATCTGCTACACTCCGTTATAGCTAAAGCTAAACTAGCTCTTTACAAAGTGGTTTGGATTTGATTTGACTGGAATATCACATAGGCTATAGGTACATTTCTTTATTGATTTTAATTATGCCACTGATGTAAAATACTTGTGTGTCATGTCAATGTACCAAAATAAATTTAAAGAAGCGGTCCTAAGCTGTGACAGTTTGAGTCACATCAAGAATGTGCGAAGGGTCGAAACAGAGTTACCACAAACAGAACTGAAATAATAATTGACTGTAACCGCCATTTTGCCTTTCTAGGAAAGATATACAACTGAAAACACTTCCATTTTATATTTCACATTTATAGTACAAATGTATTCCAAGTGTAGCGAAGAAGGATCCAACTGAAAATAGAATGACACTTGAGTACAGTGACTAGATTCTACGACAGTGGCACAGGGCGTGTCTCACATGCCTTTGTCCTTACTCTGTGAGCTTGAACCACAAAAAGTCCCTATGTTGGCGTAGTTTAACTTACTCTAAAAAGTCTGGCAATGATTCTCCTCCGAGTTTCAAGTTGAGGCGAAGGGAAGCAACATTGAATTCCCCATTAGAAGAGGAACGTTTGCTGTTGGGTTTGTGGCAGAGAGTGACACTTATACTATTATTACTAACTTCTTACTCATATTTTTTCACCCAAATTTGTTTTATGATTTGAAGGAAAGCCTGCTAATCTGAATGCATTATATCTTTGAGGCCGCAAAATTTGTGTCAATCACATACAGAAATTGATTCTATTTTGATCTTACCAGATTTTTTCTAGTACCTTGTGACTCCCTTGACTCATAGCAATACTGTTTTGGTATGAAAAGCATAGCATCAGGTTCCTGTTTAACACGTATTGCTCATGAGGAAGGAAGTTTTGAAAAGTATAACTTGGTGCAATGAAAAAGGGGATAAGGGGATAAGGAGACTTCTCTTGTCCCCCCACTCTTGCGGCAGGCAGGCAGGCAGGCAGGCAGGCAGGCAGGCAGGCAGGGGTGTTGAATACCCCTCCTTTGAAGTGGAAGCTTATGATACTTGTGACTCCTGTTGAGGAGTCACATGAGTGGGGCCAGGAGGAAAACACAATAGGCACAGTATATGTGCACTCCTCTCCTGCCTCATTATCTGGAAAATACCTTGATATTATGAGCCATGGCTGGATGGAAGGAGGTACTCCTTAACTGTGTTGTCAGGGCAACATGCGCCATGTGCATTCCGCTTGACACCGCCTCGAGTGTTGAACCCCAGTTGTACTTAAGTATATTGAAAGCTGCGTTAGACACAGTCAATTGTCTGATTTTAAACGCTTCTTTCCTCTCCTTCATAGATGAAAGGAAGGATGAATATGAACCTTTGGGGCCAGAGGACTCTTTTCCCTCTGTTGGAAACGGTACAGGTGAGTTCCACTCCCTCCCTCTTGACTGCAACCACTATATTTAATCCAGCTCCCCATTCCAGCATAAAATGCCCAACAGCATCATGCTAGTAAAATACATGATAATCCCCAGGCAGCATTACCAAATAGAAAACACACACACACACACACACACACACACACACACACATACATATTGTCAAGCTACATGAAAGATAATGTCCCTCCTTGTGCATCAAAGCGGGAAGAAAAAAAAGCAAACATTTGTAGGTTGAGCGAGAGTGCAACGCAAATCACATCTTGCCGTAAAATTGAGTTTTGACCTAAATCTCATTTGTTTGGTTCATGTACTTTCAAATTGGTTTACGACAAGACAATAAAATGTTAGCTGTTCCTTGCAGCGAGTCAGAACACTTTTATCAACAAAACTTGCCTGAAGTAACCACATGGGATCGAAACCTATTGGGGACAGTTTAGTGTCCTTTGTTTTACAGAGATTGTTTACGGTAAAAAAAAATATGCCAAATCCGTGTCACAGCTGCACACAACACACAAGCCAATAGCAACCAGTAATGACCTGCTCCAAAGACGAACAAGCCTTAAGGTAGACATGTTAACGGACATGATTTAACAAATCAGCCGATTAATGCATTAGATACCTGATACACCATTATCCCCACACTGACTGTTAAGCAGATACAACTCTACATTACCTTACAATCAAATTGCTTTAAATTATGTAGAGAGAATTTTAACTGATCTAAAACCCACAAATCGAATTGCAACTTAAACCAATTACCCGTTACACAAGGAAATATTTAAGTTCAAATGTTTAAAAGCTTTTTTCCACCGTTTAAGATGGGTTGCGAACATTACTTAATGATGAAATTGTCTCCGATTTTTCTTTGTAGAAGCCATTACATGACATCATTAACGGTAACTTAAATGTATACTCCCCTCTAAGTAGTGGCTTAATGCTTTCCTCTCTCCATGTCCTTCATCACATTTAGAGAACAGTCTGTTTCCTGTGTGGCCAATATTCTCTAGCTTTGCATCACATCTCTCAAGGAGGAAGGAGACTGACCAATGTTTTCATTTGTCTCCCTCTCTCCCCCCCTGTTCTTCGGTACCTCGTCTTCCTCCACTTAAACAGGCAAGGGTATGGATGGAGTGTTGGAGCTTGACGACTACTTCACTAAGCGTAGCAAACTGGAGGAGAGTGACGGTCACTCGGCCAGTATTGCGGAGTACCTTCAGCGCGGTGACACCGCCATCATTTATCCAGAAGCACCAGAGGAAATGACACGGCTCGGAACTCCCGAAGCCATAGGGCAAGATGAAAACGAAAACGGTGAGGATCCGAAAAACACGTACTCACAACCTTTTGGGGCCTGAGGAGTTGTGTTATAGACCTTCCACTTTGACCGCTTTGTTCCCAGTAGTGTTACCGAGTGACCGCTATGGACGGTCTGTTTAAGTGTCAGCTGTAGGCAACCGTACTAAAGGCTTTGTGGAGCAAACAGAACACTGTTGTCCATTTACAGCCCGGGCATGCGGCCCCTCAGTGTCGATTAGCTGACCTTATGACCCCTCCTCCCCTTTCTTTCCTCTGCACAGAACTGCCACCTGGGACTCCAGATGCTTTCGCCCAACTGTTGACTTGCCCTTACTGCGACCGAGGCTACAAGCGGCAGACGTCTCTCAAGGAGCACATCAAGTACCGCCACGAGAAGAACGAGGAGAGTGTGCCCTGCCCCCTGTGCAGCGAGACCTTCTCCCACCGGACACAGCTAGAGAGACATATGACCACGCACAAGCCCGGGAAAGATCAGGTAAGACGGACCGACAGAGAATACTGTTCTCCTTTTTCTCCTAATCACCTTTCTTTTTTTCTTGAGCTGATCTCATTTACAAACTGTCGTGTCGGTTTGTGGGTCAGTCAGAGCTCAGAGTGAAACACACCATATCATTTTAGCCAACTGCCCTTCCCTAATTTTTTCCCATACTTTTTTTTGTTAATTATAATGGCTTTAATGGCCTCCTCATGGTAACTGGATGCACTTATCTTCTGCATCAAGAATCATATTCTCTTGAGTGAATGATTATTCTCATTTCCTTTTCTTATCGCCCTCTACTCCCCTCACATCAAACGTGTTACCTCTAAGCTCTTGTTCTTTAAAAAATAAAAAATAGGACCCCGCACTGCTTGTTCGCAGCTGCATTTTGTTGTTCTCCCCCAAGCTTCCGCCTACAGTGAGGCATGCGTGGGATGTGCTAGCATATTGCCTTCCTCAGGCCATCTGACTTTTTACATCAGCTGTTGCTGGAACTGGAACAGATTTGATTAGAAATTAGCACTCATAAAGATAGTGCTAGAGATATGGACCATTTCCTTTGGTTTAATATGCAGTAATAGCCAGTGCTTTCGGTAAGCATAGCGGCCATTATGTTCCTTCTTTGGAAGTACAACCCAAGAATGAGTTAAACAATTTATGAACAGCCATTTGTAAACATAAAGACAAAAATAAGTACTTTTTATATTTGAAAATGCTATCTACAAGTATCTCCTATAACAGACCATGCAAATAAGCAGTGGAATCCTTCAATTTTCCAATTATACTGTGATTACAAATTAGATTTCCTGAATTAGGCATGTCAGATTGAAAAGTCTAATTTGCCCTGAGCCCACTGTAATAGAAGCAGCAAAGCAGCACCCCACTCCTTGTCCTGGACTCCCACTGCAGCCCCTACACCACCTCACCTGACCACCCCTGTCTCCCCCATCACATTGACTTAAATAGGAGCAGATGGTATTTTCCCCAGTGATCTGGAGTATCATAATCCTCAAATGACTTTAAGTGTTTGTTTATTTGTGAACTTCCTCTCCAGTTAAAAGAGTTCAAGGAAGAATCTTATGGAAGGTCATTTTGATTACCTTAGTGCAGCAGAGTGTTGAGCGATTTAGATTTGAGTGCTACTGGTGTAAATGTGTGAATCGTGCTACTCTGCATATCCTTTTCAATGGAAATCATGTTTATCATGGGGTAGTTGTTCACACACTGAGATGTGAAGGATCGGTGTCAGCCACTGGCTTCATTTTATCGGATAGCTATAATTTCCACAGTAGTCCCCTTTAAGCTACCTTCAATAAGCTAACCCTGATCACATGCTGGAACCTGAAATGTCACCTGCTTTAGGAATGTCTACACTCCATACGCAACCACTCACACACGTTCACACATATCACTACATGGATTTCTTGAAAAAGCATACGCTAGTAGGGATTTTTTTGTGCATTGAACATGACCATTTAACATGTAAACCCTCCCACAATTTTCTCATAAAGTTCTTTGTGGGGGCTTTATCTCCCTAGGCATTGTTTTGTTTGTTATCTGCACTCATTTGAATTACAAATGCAGGAAATGCACCTACACTAAACAGTTACCTTTGAACAAAACTCGAAAACTCAACCCACACTGTATTCTCGAAATCGATTGAGGAGTTGCTTTCATGGTTCGTCTTTTAAAATACACTATTTAGTATGCAAAACCTGAAAATAACTGTTATGTAGTTATATGTAACTAGTGTCAAGGGTGTTTTTGTGTTGCAAAGTAACCTAGCACTGAAGCAATGACAAACTCATTCCTTCTCAAGGCCAGCTACCTCAAAATCTCACCCTGCATTTGTCACCACCTACTCTTACACAACCCATTTAGGTGGCACTGATGTAAAACCTCCCTTGTCTCTCTTTCACAGCCCCAGCTGCTGAATGAAGGGGCCGGCAACCGCAAGTTCAAATGCATTGAGTGTGGAAAAGCCTTCAAATACAAACATCATTTGAAGGAGCATCTCCGCATTCACAGCGGTAGGTACTAAGCCCAGTCAAACAGGCTAAACCCACCATTTTAAAATGTATTCATGTGACTCTAGCTAGATAGCTGAGAGGGCTTATGCCATAAGAGTAAAATTGATAATGTTCCTTTTTGGCCTCTGTCAGTAAATGAGTCATTCTCTTTTATAATAGCGCACTGTTTCAGACCTGTTTCATAACTGACTAATTCAGCCATATGGATGAGGCCATATCTCAAGATGAGTTAAATGTTGAGTAGAAATAGAAATAATCCTTCTCACACTCCATGATGTATTTCCTTTCTGCAGGTGAGAAGCCATACGAGTGCTCCAACTGCAAGAAGCGCTTCTCCCACTCGGGCTCCTACAGCTCCCACATCAGCAGCAAGAAATGCATCGGCATGATCTCCGTCAATGGACGTGTACGCAACGGAGGGGGCAATGGCAAGGCTGGCTCCTCCCCTAACTCCAACTCTTCCTCGCCAGGAAGCCCCACCCTGGCTCAGCTCCGCCACAAGTTGGAGAACGGACGCCCCATGGGCCCCCAAGATCAGCACAGTCACATGGACATCAAGGCAGAGCCCATGGACTTTAATGACTACCGGCTACTGATGGCCTCCCAGTATGGTGTCGCAGCGCCGGGGGGCTACATGAACGGAGCCGGTCGAGGAAGCAGTCCTGTCGGGTTCCACGGCTCATCCCAGAGCCCCCTTCAGCACCTTGGTGGGATGGGGTTGGACTTGCCCTTGCTTGGCTACGGTTCCCTGGGGAACAACTTGAGCGAGGTGCAGAAGGTACTCCAGATCGTGGACAACACAGTGTGTCGACAAAAGATGGATGGAAACCCAGAGGAGATATCCAAGCTCAGGGCCTACATGAAAGAGCTAGGAGCCCAGATGGAGGAGCAGAAGCTGGCCATGGCCTCCCCACGTGCCAGCTTCCAAGTGGTCAGCCACGGCAGCCCCACCAAGAGCATCATAGACTACACCCTGGAGAAGGTGAACGAGGCCAAGAGCCTGATCGATGACTCCAAGAGGCATATCAACACAGACATGAAAAAGGATAGGCTCAACCACTCAACAGATCCAGAGAACAAGCCACACCATGAGAGCCACCAGGTTCCGTTCCTGCCGTTCTCCTGTCAATTCTGCAAGGAGACTTTCCCAGGGCCCATCCCACTGCACCAGCACGAGCGGTACCTGTGTAAGAAAAACGAGGAGATCAACCACCTCCAGCCCAGCGAGGGCATGCCTCCTAGTCGCAGGGGGGTCTTCCCTTCAGAGCAACAGGCCGCTCTGATCTCCTCTTTGTCCGAGAGGGGCGCCACCAGCCCTGTGAACCCCTTTAAGGACCACGTGTCGGTGCTCATGGCGTACAGTGCCTTGAACAAGGATCCCAACACAGAGGAGCTGCTGAAGATCTCCATTGCAGTTGGTCTCCCGCAGGAGTTTGTCAAAGAGTGGTTCTCCCAGTGGAAGAATGAGCAGCCGCAGCAACACAACAGCAACGCCAACCCAAGGAAGCGGTCACCCCCACAAGATAGAAGCAGTGCAGAGGAGCACAACCATCTCAGCCTGGCGAGGTCGCCAATGTCCATGGCACAACACGTGGACCGCATCATGGCACTTGCTGATTTACATAGTGGTAACACCAACGGCGACCGCGAGGCTTCCCACAGACACTCAAAGTCTAACCAGTTTACAGCCAATAGGCAGACGGGAGACAAACCACTAGACCCCTTGGACCACCTTAGGAGCAGCACTCCGTCACCTCTCAATCTCTCCTCCACATCTTCTAAAAACTCCCAGAGCAGCTCGTACACTCCAAACAGCCTGACGTCTGAAGGGGACATCCTGGGCGGAGACGCGCCATTGGACCTTTCTTTGCCAAAACACATGATGAGCAAGAGCATCTCACTGGGAGAAAAGAGGTCTAAACCAAACGGATATGTCTCAGAACGTAACAGTGACCACCACCATTCCAGCCGGGAGCAGGGGACTGAGCCCATGGACTTGGCCCACATCAAGAAGGAGTTCCTAGGCTCAGAGAGAGACAACGGCGGGAACAGTGGCCACCAGATGGAGAAGAGTGCCAGCCCTATTTTCGGCATCAACCCTTTTGGTGGTGGTCACATGTACACATCTCTGCCCCCGCATGGAGCGTTCCCCCCACCTAGTTTCATGCAGGCCCAGGCCAGCATCCCAGGCCTGAGGCCATACCCTGGGCTTGATCCAATGAGCTTCCTGCCCCACATGGCATATACTTATGCAACTGGGGCGGCTACATTTGCTGAAATGCAACACAGGTCGAGGAAATACCAACGGAAACCAGGTTTTCAGGTAAGAAAGCCCTGGTTGACTTTATGTTGTGTCCAGGTCATAAAAAAAAGTGAGGTGTTGAATCAACATGAAAAATAGATTTCCAAAAAATCCACAAATTCTGTGATTTTCTTAATTTTTTCACCCATATTTTAACTTAAATAGAATGACATCATGGCATTGTGATTTGAATTTAAGATGACTTCACATTAATAATAATAATAATAATAATATTAATAATAATAATAATAATATTATTAATAGTAATGATACCTTGTATTTCTACTACTACTACTAATAATAATAATATTAATATTAATATTAATGATACATTGTATTTTTAGGCACATTTCTAGGCGCCTAAAAGGTCACCATACTAGACACAAATCACAATAAAAAAAATTACAAAAAAGAGAATACAATGTTTTTTTTATATCAGCTGACAACTGAACAACTATAGTGAACATTCAAAAAAGGCTGTGGCCAGTCGATTTACTGAGTATATATTAAAGTAAGAGGTACAAAATAAACATTTTGTCCTTTTAAACCACTGAGTCACATTGATACAGTTAATTACATTCAACACTCAACACATAACAACATATAATTGAAACATTTTTCAATTAATTTAATCAGAGAAATATGTTCTCCTTGCTGCTGTCTGTTTTATAATTACGTCTACCCAACACATACAATCCACAACACAGAATTAAAAAGCCCATATGTTCCTTTTTTACCATCTTCTCTCCTGGGCAGTAAGAAGCGTCTTACACAGGTTGCAGGGATCGACGGCTAAGCTCTGTCCAGACTTGGGATCAAACTCAGAGCAGAAGGTGTCTATGTTTAGGTGACAGGTGTGGATTACTAACAAATAATTGAAAAATCTGCCTCTGTCATCTCATAGGGGGAGCTACTGGACAGCACTGCAGACTATCTGTCAGGCCTGGAGGACCTGACAGAAGAATCGCTACTCTCCCGGAAGAAGATTAAGAAGACAGAAAGTGGTATGTACGCGTGTGACTTGTGCGACAAAACATTCCAGAAGACCAGTTCCCTCCTAAGACACAAATATGAGCACACAGGTATATAACATTTGGACACTTCTTTTTTACCCCATCTTTGCCTTTGTGCCCATCCCCCTCCATGTTTTGTGTCTTTTGAAAGCTCTTTTTCATTTATTTATATATTTTTTTCATTCTTGATCACATCGTTTTTTCTCCCGTCCAAGTCCTTACTCTTTTACTGTTCTCTTTCACGTTATTTTACATTCTCTGTGTTCAGACCCATGACCTTTAACATGCACCTTTCTTTTTGACAGGGGGTGGGGAATAATGGGGCGACAGAAACATTCAGTAAAATAGACCTAAGCTTCTTTGCATCAATCCCAGACCATAGTAGTGGCATAGTAATTTCAGACATTTTGATATTGAATGCCAGAAGTAACAGGACCAGTAGCCATTTTGCAAACCAAATTGCAGCTTCAGAAGGGACTTGTTGAAGTACACACCAGTCATGTGTGATAACGCACCGAGACATACAGTACAAAATACAGGGCTTCCAGCAACAGGGACGGGGGTGACTGGTGACCCCGGTGTTATTAGAAAGTCAGGTTGAATAGGAGGAATGTCTCTGTAGCATGTCTGTATTTGTTTTAAATGATCTTCAAAAAGTTGAACTTTCCTCACGGGGGACTCCTCTTTCACCACGTTGCATCATCCATCGCTTTGCATTCCCCTGTCACTGTGCAGGAATGCTCCATCAGGATTTTGCTGTCTAGTCTATTTTTGCCCCTCTGTGGGGGTGTTGGGTAGGGGGAGGAGGGAGGCCACTTCAAGTATGCCAACTATTGAAGATGTTGCCGGCATTCCAAGGCTATTTGTGGCTAGGAATTGCCAGTGTGTGTGTGTGTGTGTGTGTGTGTGTGTGTGTCCGTGCATCCGTAGCGTGGCTGCTCACATGTGTATACAGTATGTGCATTGACGTTTGTAGGACGGGAGGCTTTTGCATGTGTTCGTGGGATGTGTGCTTTGGAAAGGTGCTATTATATGGGACGATTAAACTGGCGAATGACAGGTCCATCATATCTAATACAAGTCAGATGGCGGGGAACTATATTTCCAATAGTTCAAGTCACTTGTAGTATACTTATGGTGCAAAGAGCTCCATGGTGGAAGGGCAGGGAGGAAGAGAGATAGGGCAAGTGGTGTGAAGTTCCTCCTGAGATATAAAAATATTCACACCATCACGTGAAGCTAATCTTAGTCATTTTAATCTGTACCAAAGATGTCATAACTGCACCCTCCGTCACTGGTACCAGGCTGCTTGCGATTCACCGTTCTTGGTGGTCTAAGTATTGGCTAGCTCGCTACCTGGCGGCCGCAGCACAGTTGGATACAACTCCATCCCATGAACCACAGGGTGCTTGGTTTCATAATGCCTCCTGCCTCCTTTCAGTGCTTTATAGTAGCAACTGAAATGTGTGATTCGATTCAATTCAATTAAATGGTTAACCTTAGACAGTGCACTCCCTAAATTATTTGTTTGTGTATAAAACCTGTTGATCCAAGAAAATGAAAAAGAAAGACTGGTCTGTACTTAAGGATATTGCTGTCACCGTATTTCTTCATTTAGTGACTATAAAGTAGTAAACATTGAAGAAATGATGGACGTCCTTAAGTGCCGTCGCATCTCTCTGTTTCATCTACTGACATATTTTAGAAATTTAACTATTTTGATTTGTACAATCACAACATTAATCATTCCTATAATTATTTTGTGTTGCTGATAATATTTTACCATAATTGGAGGGAATTAATAATTCTTGATTTATGATATGCTTTTACACTCAATATGCACTTAACATGAGCAATATATTGTGTACCAGTCAGATCAAATTCACTCTAATGTTTCATGTCTATTCTTTGTATGTTCTCCTGAATAACTGAGTAATCTTCCTTCTGTGTCGTTCCTTTTCTAGAGAAGGGGACAATTGTAGCACAGTAGTAACACCTTCTCTCCCCTGTCTCATTTGTTTCACAGGCAAGCGGCCACACCAGTGCACAATCTGTAAGAAGGCCTTCAAACATAAGCATCACCTCATAGAGCACTCGCGCCTGCACTCGGGCGAAAAGCCCTACCAATGTGACAAGTGTGGCAAGCGCTTCTCTCACTCGGGCTCCTACTCCCAGCACATGAACCATCGCTACTCCTACTGCAAGAGGGAGGCCGAGGAGAGGGAGGCGGCAGAGAGGGAGGCTCGGGATAAGGGCCAGGGCCCCCTGGAGCCCACAGAGCTACTAATGAGGAGAGCCTACCTGCAGGGCCTGGGGCCACTGGGCTACTCGGACCCCGATGACCAGCCGGAGGACATGGGGGGCACCATCATGAGGAACGGCACAGAAGGAGGGATGAGGGGAGGACGAGGAGAAAGGGAAGTGGACGGGACGTACGAGGAGGTGACAGACAGTCGGGAGATGGGAGGTTTCAGGGAAGGAGAGGAGGAAGAGGACGAGGGTGACAGCAGGATGGACGTGAGGGATGACGAGGGGAAAGATGCAGAGCATTCAATGGATGAGAGTTCAAGAGAAGGGAAAACAGACACCAAGTCGGACCAGGAGGAAGCAGATTAAGTTAATACTGCAGTCAGTCGAAAAGAAGCTTTCAGCAGATAATTGTGATGTTGGTTTGTTTCATTTCCTTTTTCCTATCTTCCAGCAAACATGAAACTTGCTTCGTTTTCAGAAAGGCACTGCAGTGGCTCAGTCAGTCAAGCACTTGCCTCTAGCTTCTCAGAAGCACATGATGATGGACTCATGCAATGTGGTGACTGCCAACATCAGAACTGTGATGAAAAGCTGGGTGGGATTGTTTAAGAATCCACATTATGCAAAAAATGAAGTAATAATGATTATCATTATAATAAAAAATAAAAATGAAGCTGTTTTTATGTACAGTATTAAAGGCCTAAAAGCTGTGTGGTGCTATAATGTTCTTAACCCTTGTGTTTCATTGTGTTCATACCCCAAAACCAGGAAATTGCACTCTGCCCCTTTAATCACTACAAAAATAATTTTTGGAGAAAAAAAAGCCTATGTATTTATACCGTGCTTGAAGACTCGGTAGCAGTCCGTCAGTGTTGTACTTTGTCTACCACTTTACTGTGATGTCCTTGGTTCGACCCTCCTTTTTGCCCGGCAAACTAACCACACAATTTTGGGCCTCACAAATTTCTTTATGTGAAGAAAACTTTAAACCTGTGTGATTTTGATATGTTGTGAGTCTTAAATGGACCGGAAAGGAGTGATGGAATAAAGGAGAGAATAGTGAAATATGGAGGGCTCCGTATGACAGACAGAGCCTTTGTATGTTTTATTTTCTCAAGAGAAAGCCTTATATGCAAACCTTTTCACCTGTGCGTTTCTGCAAGTGCCATCCTTGTACAGTGTAAATCAGAGTTGACTTGTGTTATCTTTGCAATGGCTTCAGTATTAAATAAATATTTCACCTTGTTTTTTGAAGTACCTATGTCAGTATTAGCATAGTGACAGCAGTTTGTTAGTTTACATATGTTTGTGCAATTTTCTGTATTTTTCATGATCTTTTGTTAGTATTACTTTGTTTTTGTTGATTTTTTTCCAAGCATAAATTACATTTCGTTTTTATTTTAAGATTTCCATTTTATTTATGTGACTCATTTTATATTTCCTAATTTTATTTATTTCATACTGTAGTGTACAGTATTATAGTTCCTCAACAAATAGATATATTTTAGTAAAGGATTCTGTCACTGACTATTGGAGCAAATTATAAATAGAGCATTCTATGGTATTTGGAAAAAAAACATTAATTGTTAAAATTTTCAGTATTGTACTTATTGTTTTATTTCCTTTCAACTACTGGAAATTCTAAATTTGGGGAACTTTTGATACAATATTGTGAAAACACTGTATTTTTTGACAATAAAAATCCACTATTCATCCAGGTAAAGAGGTGATGATAGAGGGACTGTTGATGATGAAAAATTCCTGAAATGTCTGACGTATTGAATTTTTAATTTCTCTTGGAAATGACCATGCTCGAATAAATGTAGCCAAATTAAATTTTAATAAAGCTGTGTTATTCTTCTTGTACTTGAACTACTTTGTTTATTAACAACCTAACAGTGACTTAATATTTGCTCACTTCGTGTATAACAGTCTGATGTTCAAAGCATTTTTATTAAGTTAATTATTCAAATATACCTACCAGTGTTGCTTTTGGCAGTCCTCAAGTATTTTTAATAGGTAGAAGTGAAATGTTCTTATCAATTGCACATTCCACCATGGATGCCAAGACACAGCCCATCTGCAGAATATCTCTCTATTGGGAAAGTAAAACAAGAATATAGCGCAGGTTTGAAGACATATTACTGGTTGTTTTACAGTTTTGTAATTAGACAACACATAAAATGGAAGTGAAAATGCCATAATTCAGAGTATGGAGACTTTACAACATAGCATATGAAAGTAGGTTGTGTTAGTGTTTTGTTTCACTTTTCAATTTAAGAGTAAGTGAATTTAAACATTTAGACATATAACAAGCTTTAGTTTCTAGTCAGAGAAAGTTACATATACTAATTAGTACAGCCTGTTGCAGTACAATAAAGTGAAACAAAACTATCTCCCAATCAAATGCCATTTATTGATGTCTTTACACTCATAATTGGTTTTGTTGAACTTTTACCTTTTGATGTGGATTCCAAATTATGTGCCATATTTCACAGACACTCTATTTTAAATTGAGCTTCTTTGAAGTTTTAAAACATTAGTATTGAACTAAAATTGCCACTTGCAGCAGACAGTCAAACTGGATGTGAACTGTTTGCACAGGAATAATTATTATCCATGACATACTCCTTTAATTAACTAATGAAATGCAAACAAAAGCAGGTGAATAGTTCACAGACATTGACACAAACATACAGAGAGAAAAATAGAAAGGAAATGAGAGAATCGACACTAACATTTTCATAATGGAGTCTAAAACATGGAATATCAACTTTTGGCAAATATGATCACAAGTAGCCAAGCAAAATCCTGTCTTGACAGAATTGTCAAAACACAAAGACTTCTCTCCCGCTATCGCCTCGATCTGAAGACCTATGCAACCAGCAGTGGAGGCGTTTCTAAAATGACGGCATCGCGTAAGGACGAAATGCGTGCGTCGTTTTTTTCTACCAACGATGTTCAGGAAGAGGTGAGTTTTCTTTCGGATTTCTGACACAAACGAACATTACCATGTGCTCTGCACGCTTTTCCAAACAATGTACTTTGTGCACATATTCAACATTTGTCTACGTGAAGAAGAAACCCTGTATTTGTATTAACATATCGAAACGGCAGATTACATGTCTTCGATTACAAAGTTAAACGGATTTAATTAGGGTCTCTAATAAGAGACGTTGCACAAATTGCTACTTAATCCGGGACGTTAGAGGAGCTTCAATGTAGGTTACTTAAGTTACTCACCACTGAGTTGATGTTGATCCAAAATAGCTGCTTGTTTTGAACACATTGGTGAACTACTCATGCATTTCTGCTATAACTATTGGCTGTCATGTGAAATGCTGTTAGTCTTATTGGCCCATATGGCAAAGTTAGCCATGATGCCAGGGCCGAGGTGTAAATACATCCGGTAACAAAATAACGAATTAAGCGGGCACATGTAAATGTATCACCCTCCACCTTCCAATCACGTTTGTTATACGGGTTATTTGCGCCTCAAAGGTAGCCATCATGCAAATTATTGGATTTAAAAGTAAACTGAATGACTAAATAGGTTGAGCATATATGGACCTTACTACTGGGTAGTCCTCCCATTCTCACAAATATTGCATTCCGCAAAAATATGTCATATCGGTTTTAATCCCTTATTATTAAATACAGGGATGTTTTCCATTAGACAAGGATAGGATGAAAATGATCCGTGTAATCCTACCATTGTTCAGAATCGTATATGTTTTTAGTAGAACGCTATGCAGTTTGTAGCCTATATGTATTATGTAAAAGTTGGTTGAATCTTTCCCCCCGACCCAAACAAGAACATTTTTACTTGCACTTTCTGGTCGCTAGCACCAATATTGTGCACACCAGAGTTTGTACAATAATATTTTGTGATATCTGGTCATGAGGAGCGTCTTTTTGGTTCTAAACAAGCACATAGATGAGATTTAATAGACTGTACCAACTAAAGGTACCTATGTACAGGTATTACAGCATTTCTTTCATTCAAAATCATACTTGTGAGCAACTGCTCCAAATAGCTGCTGTGCATCTAAGTTGGTAGACCATGGTACTTATTACACCAAGGTTGTTTATACTGTTCCCCATAGGATGTCCTCCAATGCACATTTCACCAAAACATTCTGTTCTTATCACACTGCTTTATCAACCAGGAAGTTCACTCCGGCACCAATTGCCTAGAGGTGAACAAATTCCCCAGCCGACAACCACAATAAAACTGGCAGGCACAAGGAAAGACAAGGGCGCAGACAGTCCTCTCTGACGTTCGTTGTCCAACGTAAGTCACCCTCTGCTGGACTTCAATTTTTTTTAATACTTTTTACAAAGCACTTGAATTGTTAACCAACTTCTCTTTGGTGGACTAGTTGACCCAAAACTCAAATACCAGCTAGCCTCAGACCTACGGTTTAAACCAAAGCTTTTCCTAGAAGTTCACAAGTAAGGACCCAAAATATTTTACTGCTACCATAGGTCACTTTCCCCAAACACAAAGTTAGAACACATGGTGCTAGCTTTAACTAACACAGACAATTTGTTTCATCCCATGTTGTGACAACATGGCACAATCATAAAACAAAACATGGCAACAAAGAATTTTTTTTATTTTGAAATAGTTGTCTATGAGGCCCTGAATTCTTGCAGGTGATATAGCTGCCCATTCATCTTGGCACAATGCATCCTGGTCATGCAAAGTCTGTGGTCGTCATGCATGAACTGCACATTTGAGATCTCCCCAGAGTAGCCCGATTATATTAAGGTCAGAAGACAGAGATGGCCACTCCAGAACCTTTTTTTTGCTGTAACCAACATGTCAACATGGCCTTGTGCTCAGGGTCATTGTCATGGAAAGTCCAAGAGTGTCCCATGCGCAGCTTTCATGCAAAATAATGGAAAATGTGTGCCAGTACCTTCCGATACCATGCGGCATTTATCTTGCGGGGGGGGGCTCTAAAGATTACCAATGCCTTTAGAGCCCCCCCCCCCCAAAACATCAGTGAGGCACCACCATGCTTCATGGTGGGGAGGGTTTTCTTTAGACTATAGTACTTGTTGACCCGTCTCCAAACACAGTGCTCTTGGTTGCAACCACAAAGCCCTATTTTGGTCTTGTCACTCCAAATTACAGTGTGCCACAGGCTGTGAGACGTGTCAAGGTGTTATCGGACATATTTTAACCAGGCAATTTAAAAAGCCACAGGTGGGGGAAATTCATTTTCACCTGTGAGTGTGGCCATGTGTATCTAACAACGTCAAACATTCAAGGGTATGTAAACTTTTGATCTGGGCAATTGGGGTGATTTCTGTTATCATTATGATCTAAAAAGGAGCCAAACAACTCGGTGAAAATAAATGGCTTCATATGATCACTTCCCTTAAATAAATGACAAAACTGCAACATTTCTGCCTGGGTATGTAAATTTATGAGCAGAAATATGCAAATATGTTACCACTGCAATGGAGTCTAACTCTACTTAATATGAATCTGTCTGCCTGTGTTCTGAATTGTACATGAGCAGAAAACATCTTCAGGAAGTGGAGATGGAAGGGGAAAAATTACGCCTTTATTGTAGATACTTGCATTGGGTTCTGGTAATAGAGTAAATCAGTTATTTCAGATGTATTTCAGATTACAGGTATTACCTCCACACACGTTTACAAATGTGAGTCATACAAAATTGTTTTCAAGGTTCTGTTAAAGACTGAAATGCCCACGTCATTCAAAAATGGACAAGTTATTCGTATGAAAACCTTTTGTAATAAATGTAGCCTAACCATATTGAACATCACTATGTCAACGGATTTTTCAGAAATGCTGAAGGAAATTAGTTATCTTAGCTAACTTTTTTGCAAGGACTCATAAATATCTTTCCAACTTGCCTCGAGGCCACACACGTGCGTCCTTGTGCACCATTGTGCATATGTTGATTTTGTCTCCCCACCACATGATCATCACGCAAGCCAAACACCAAAACATTGCATGTTTGATGAAAGCAAATCCTATTCCTTTATTGTAATCCAAAGCAATCTTGCAACATTAATCTGTTTGTTTTGCTTTGAGGTGTAATGCATCTTGATGAACTGATTCAAAACTGATGTTCAATGATGAGACAACCCATTTTCACCATTGAGTAAAGCACTTTTAATGTGCAGCCAATTAGACAGTCAATTAGTTCTTATCAATTATAGCTTTTTATAATGAATGTAATTTATTTGGATCTACCTCATTTTATTTGTTCTGGTGAACGTTATATTAATCTTTGTGAAACACAGAAAGTTTAGATTATTTCTCATAATCATCATTAATCATATTGAAAAGGCTGACACATTCACAACTGAAATAATTGTTTGTCAGCTTAAACTAAAGAGCATTTTGTGTTTCTTAAAGTTGCATTCCTATCATGATCATCCATCTAATTTGTCTGTTCAGCTAGATAGTACCAACTCCAAAACAGTAAAGACAAAATCCTTCTAGCCTATTAAAACAGAAAGAGTAGTGCACCCCCCTCGTTATATAACCTGCTGCATACATGAAACACATTTTCATTGGTATTGTGATTGGTGGTAATCTTTCGGAGATTATGGGAGGTCCCTCTTGGACAAGGTGATATCACCTTTTCAGAACGGTGTGTTTTTAAGTTTTTGTTCTTACCAGATAATATGGTGGACTCTCCATAGGCTATGTGGCCAATGCTTAGATTGGAGAAAAAAAATGGTCTTAAGCAGGAGATTGGACAGACCTGTTAGCATTAATAATATTAAAGGAGTCGTGTGCAGCCAGCATACAGAGGCTAGTAATGTAGTAATCTTATAGTAGATTCTAGTAGCTATACTTCGCACTAATTTACATATCTTTGGTGTTTTACCAAGGTACTCGGGAAGGAGGACACTGCAATTGTCTAAGCTTGAAGTAACGCATTTTGTGGATTTCCATTTCTGCATAATATTTCAATATCATTTTTAAAGTTCTGCATTGTTCTAGAGATGAAAAAAACAGTTTTTTTTGGAGATGGTTGTATAACCACCAAGTTTCATTGTGGAACCCCTCAGCAAATCTCTTATTCTTGGGGACATGAAATTAAAATGTCATTTGTTTTTTTGGGGCGTCAGTAAGGATGTGGAAACAAAAGTCCCATAAACAGAGGCCTGAGGAATTCTGAAGCATGCCTTTGAGGAACAATTTATTATATCCAACACAAGTGATTAAACTGATACAATATTTATTTACTCTGACATCCTTGGCCAAGTTGAGGGAGTCTGGAACAGCATCCAACAGTGGGTATTGTGAGATCATTTATATTAAGTCCCTGGTGGGGGTACAAGTGAGTTCTGACGGTAAATGTTATGAAATGGCTTTTATGGCCAAACGTCAAGGTATCAGCAAGGGATCTACAAGCCTTTCTTGCCACAATCTCAAAGTGCATGAGTCAACTGTCAGAGATTGCACAAACTTGGCCTACTTGGAAGGTCAGGAAGGAAGAAGCCTATGCTCTCAAAAAACAAAATCAAGACACAACTGACATTTGCCAGACAACACCTGGGCAGATCTACTGGAACAATGTGTTGTGGACAGATGAGTCAAACAGATGGAGTTGTAAAGCTGCAATGCCAGATGCAATATTTGGCTAATGCGATACTGCCTTTGAAGAGAAGAAACTTATGCTAACAGTAAATTATGTAGGTGGTGGCATTATGGTTTGGGGCTGCTTTGCTGCCACAGGGCCCGGCCAAATTTGAGTCAGCATTAAGTTAACCAAGAATTCCATTTTGTACAGGCGAATGTGATGCCATATGTCAAAAAGCTGAAGTTATTCTGAACATGATTCTTAAAGGCATGACAGTAATCTAGAACACACAAGTAAAGCTACTACAGAATGGCAAAAATATTGGGTTATGGAATGACTATATCAAAGCCCAAATCTCACTCAGAAATGTAGTTTCGGTAATTTTTTTCAAATATATATTAATGATTGCAGAGTATCTTTCAGAGTCATAGGTGAAGTTGGGTTACCTTTTTCTGCCAATAGTGTTGAATGGAAGATTACATATTCATCTGTCCAAAAAAAGGTTTTCATATGACCAGTGAAAATATTTTTTTAAATCCACTAAGTTGTCACCACGCTTACCCCCACGCTTTTACTGACTGAGAAGATCAAGGTACGATTTTACCTTGCAGTGCGTGTTGCAGATAAGAAACCATGTTTCCAAGTAGAGAATTTTCCTATAGCTTGTTCATAAATTAAGACAGTTGTGCCTGTGATAACCTCAACCAGAAGGCACAATTGTCTACAAAAAGTTTTGCTCGCAATCAAGACAGATATGTGTACTGGAATAATTTGCAATCTAATGTTGGTTGCAATTAAGATGATTCAAGCGCATATTTATTTATTTACACAAGATTGGCTATCAATAATGTATCTTTGACAATTTGTTTGGCAGGAATGTCATATTTGATTGATATGCGTTTTTAAACGTTTTAGATTTAAATGTTGCATTGTAGTCATTTAGGGTACACCCTTATTCGGAGGACATTTTTTGAATTTATACAATTCCAACATGGTTGTTAGCTTGTCCACTAACAAACCACTAGGTGGTCTTTGTTTAACCAAAGCTGGCATCAAGAAGGGTAACCATAATCCATACCTAATTATCTTTTTTTTACCTAATAAACTTATTTCATTCAAATTTGGAAAAACAAGCTTATTTTAGCTACTACAAAGAGGTGCTCCATATGTACAAGGCCACCCAAAGCCCTAGAATCAGTTGAGTGGAGTCAACTGCCAGAGAAAATATAATCTGGCAGAATTTTACCTTGCAGGTAGGCTAATTGTCCAGAGAAGCTGGGTGTTCTTATTATAGGTAAAGAATATGAAGTCTGTCAGCTGTTATGTTGGACTGCTGTGCTGCCTGAATGTAAATGTTCCTTACTATATTGTGCGTTTCACTATGCTTCCTCCTCCTGATCCAAGGCAGCACAGAGAGATTAGCACATGTCCATGTTCCTATAATTATAGCTGTAGTCCCTTTCAGTGGATCCTTAAATGATTAGCTTTAACAAAAAGCCTGCGCTTGTGAAGCACAAGGACACGACTCCCTCAATTAATAGAAGGAAAGTCACTTCTCACTCATTTCACCGCTTTGAAACCTTAATCCGTAGAAAATGTGAGCTTCCACCCCTTTTCTAATATGAGATCAAAGGGGTTATGAATAGCATTACATGTTCCTTGCTCGATGTGCGAAGCTACTTACATTTGCATTGTCAAACTGAAAAGACTGTTGTGAGAACACTGAGTGAAAAGGTTTTTAGGACCCAATATTACCCTGTGTTTTGCTTGTTGTGTGCTGATCATATTGTAATCATAGTTGGTCTTATGACTTTGGTCTCAGCCTCAGTTATCTGTTACTATTGCTGCCATTTACACCAATGGTCAAACAAATGGAAAATATGTCTGTGATCTATAACTTGATTATTGCCCACAGAGGGTGGACAGTTAAATACATTTGTAATGTATTTTAAGCATGTCATCTATCAAAATCTTTCATACATAAAACTTTGCTATCAAAATTTGGGGCCGTGACTTGTATTCTGATTAAAAGGAACATAAAATGACAGGCTAAAACATTTGCTTAAATCTTTTCCCTTGCAGTGTATTATATTGTCTAGTGTATTTACATGTCTAAAATATAGTCTAAACTAAAACATGCTTTTGTCATCTAGCTAGTGATTTCACAAGTATGACTTTTCAGTATTATTGAAATATATTTGTCTGTGGAAGACATTTTATTGATGTAAAATATAACACTCATACCTAGATACACATTCTCCAATGAATTACCCCCTGTCAATGCATGGCAGAAACACCACCGGATGTAATCTGTGAGTGTTAGGTATTTCTCTAAAAGCTTTGTACTTTTCGATGGTTCACTATTTCCTACATATGTTTAAGTAAGCTATTCCAGAGTGGCCTGGGGTGATTGGTCATCGAGCTAAGTACTCTCCAAGTGTCATGTGTGAAGTAAATGGAACCAGTTATCCATTGCATTTTGCTTTTCTCTTTATCGGAAAAAAATTCCCAGACCTTTGTCAAAGTCAGGCATATGATCTATTGTTGCATCCACCTCAATGCTTCAAGGCTTTAAAAAAAAAAAAATATATATATATATATATATATATATATATATATATATATATATATATTCTACTTAAGACATGGAATTGAGACCAACGCTTCCTGCTGTAATAAGTAAGTTCCTTATTGCATATAGGTAGTCAGTTTTGAAGAAAAAAAAATCCCCCCAAAATTATTTTGCCGTGAAGATAATTATTCTCGTCGCAACAATGGTCTTCATTCACCCTCTGTTCACATTCTAACAGAAGAACATTTGAAAAAGTCCAAAATGTTGGGAATACTTATGCAATCCCCTGTAGTTGGGCAAGCCCTAACTACCTTCCAGGACTGCTCCCTGTGGTCTGAACTTTGCCTTAACCTAAATCTGCCACGTTCTCAGTGGCTACAGTATCTGAGGGGATATCTCATCTGATCCCATGTTTAGGAGAAATAAACCCTCCAAGAGAACAGATCAGAGCTAGCCTCCTCCCTGTCAGACCCCATCCGAGATGATGATGTCCAAACACACGCACACACACACAAACACAATGCCTGCATAAACCCTGAATGGCCGAAGGGACCGAAAGGGAGGTGTCGGAATCTGGCGTGTATGCTCCAGCGATCTGTTTGTCGCCGGTCACTGCAATCCCATCCAACCATGTGCCCGCTAGGCTTGAGGGCACAATGGGGGGAGCGCTTCTGGTGACGACTTTAATGGTCATGATTGGTCCTCACGGTGACGTCTTTATGAATTTCTCTATGGAATCATTGGTTCTGGCCGCCTCCCCCACCCTTACCATCTAGGCCTATGTAATTCCTCTATATCTGCATGAAATCACTTTACACCTCCGGGTTTCTGTGTGTATGTGTTCTTTTTTTACTATCTTTTTGAGGACCTGTGTGTGTTGGGGTGTTATGCACTTCATTATGTCTGGGCACAAATGATTACTAAAGCAGTGGTGGTTTTTGGTTGTTGTTGGTCTTATGTTGCGAATCTACATTTTTTTTTTAAACAATGCCATTGGGCTAATAATTAGCCAACAAACACATTCAGCCTGGGGAAGACAAAAATAACCTTCCAATATTTTTTTGTCATGTTGTTTTGTTTCCAGACTGAAATGGTGCTTGGGTTTAATGACTAAGCCTATCTGAGATTCTCCAGACAGACAGGTCAGGTAATGAAATGACTAGTCAGCATCTACTGCCGCTACCCTGCTATTAATTCCTGAGTGGTTTGGTGCGTTGGGGATTCCCTGCCAGTGCAGTGTGTGGGGGGAGAGAATGGTGACATTAACTCTTTCAGTTCATTTCTGCAATGCGAGGTGGAAAGGTGTCAGTACCCTGAATATTCTCTAAAGTGGGCGAAAGGTATAGGTGAGGGAGACGTGATCTTCAATAGGTCCATTTTGCAATGCATGGTGGTAAGGTTGGAAATCCCCCCGGAGACGTGGTCTAAAACAATTTATTTCGAGTTCTATTCCAGATAAGATCGTATTTTGTTAGCTAGGGTGGATTCGTTAAACCCAACAAAATGTTTTTGTTTCTAAACATTACTTCAGCAGAAGCAAACAGAGCATTGAAGACCGGGGCCATTTTGTCAAACAGATCTATTAACCTGTTATACGCAATGTTGTGTGGTCCCTTCTTGTTTTTGTCTGTTGGCATATGTTTATTTCTGAACTTCTCTTTGGTTAATAAAATACCTTGTTTTTGCTAAATTTATATAATCCTTCTTTTTTTTGGCCTAGCTAAATCGTATTTAAAAAATATAGTAGTGCATTGCTATTCCTTTTGGCATTTTGTTCAATTGGGTCACAATTGTGCTTTCAGGTAGGTTGACTTTGTTTATTGTCATTGGCTTGCACTTTGGTTTGCCTTATGAAACATGAACTTACAGTACTACTGAAGTCCATTTTTACCGTCTTTCATTCGTTGAAAGGTTTTGCCATGTCAAAACAATTGCATAGCTCATTCTCTGCTTAAGATATGACTCGCCTTTAAGAGCGAGAAAGGGACTAAGATATTGGCTGATTGGAAAGTCTGTGGGTGAATGATGAGAGAAGCAAATACATTACTAACCATTGTGGGTAGCTAAATAGAGGAACGAGAACATGTACTGTGTTCAACTGGAAATCACAGGGAGGAAATCAGTAGGAAAAGAAATGGCACAGGGACAGCTATATTATATCAATGTATCGTCAGCATGTTAGGCTGCAATTTCCTTCTATCGTAATCTCTCATTCTTCCTGGCTTTTGCCATTCCTTTAAACTACCAGATAGTTTGTAATGACTGTATGTCATTGTTGGGTCAATTTACCATAGATGTACCATAACTGATATAAAACCGGAGCAGCCTGTGTGGGGTTAGGTCAGCACTTCTTTTGTCCCTCTGGAAATTAATAGACTATACTTCCCCAAATACAACTGGTATTTTCCTCTTTCAGTGCCAAGGAGGCCTTCATTGCCAATCACTGAAAGCAATGATTTCCTTCTCATTTTCCTATTCCCACTGCAGTTTTCATTGTCCTTGCCTAAAATGCTCAATTTTCTCCTCAGATACAAAATTGCTTATCCATGAGTGTGCTCCTGGTGGAGGCTTTCTACGGTGGCTCTCACAAGCAGCTGATAGACCTGCTCAGAGAGAACGTGGAAGACTGTGTGGCCTACACGCTACCTGCTAAGAAATGGCAATGGAGGGCCAGGACAGCAGCCCTATACTTCATGCAGGCCATCCCGGCCAGCCCCTCATACAGGTACACAGAAACACCGTTGGAATTGGAACTGTTGGAATTGATCAGGGATGATTTGAGATTGCTAGGTCATTTGTTAATGCGGAAAGACGTGCTTAGTTTCTTTAGTTATTCCAGGGTGTTTGTGAATTAGCGTGTATGGTGAGATCGGTGAAGGGATTGGAGAGTGGGCTCTAGTCATTTTCAGGTACCCTTGTAACTCTCATTACTAGATTTCAGAGACAGGGGTTCCATGACGTCATTGTCTTCCATTGAGAGGGTTTTGGTCATATGTGGAGAGACACAGTGGCTTAAAAGATCCTCAGTCGTCACTCTCTACCGACCTACCCCTGCGGTCAAATAGCGAACTTTTTCCATCATTAAACCAGATGGGTGCACTATGATCAGTGTCTGTTCAATGAAATGCATTGTTTCACTCAACAACAAACTCGTCTTTGCCTAAACTGGTTCGATTAAGGACTTGGTGAATACACAAATTGACTGTACATTTAACGAAGCAGTGCCATGATGCTGCTGCCCACCCACGCGCCCACCGAGGCAATGTTAATGCTCAGGTTGATATGTAACCTACTTGTCTGGTTTTGATCCCTCTCTGTCATCTTTGCAGTGCTGCGGTATCAGTCGCTATGGGAGAATACAGTGGGCGGTTCATGTCACATACAGTAGAGTGGAATTCCTACTTTGAAAGGTCATCAGTCAGAATGAAGACAGGTAGTCAAATCGATAGTGGCTAGGTATGTTATTGAGTGTCATGTGGCTAATGAATAGCCTGTACAGTAAGTTAAAAAAAAACGTAAAATGCATAGATGTGTGTGTTGAACTTATTCATATACTATATACTCCAGGTTGTTATTGCAACTGAGAATTTCTTCTCATTTAGCTTACCTGGTAAATAAAGGTGAAATAAATAAAATATGTAATGAATACATTAACTCTGGGGACTGTGAGCATGCATTGTTTGGAATGGTTATGAAATCAATGATGATTTCATATTGTTTCCATGTGAATACATTAACACAATGGGGGAATTTAATTTAAAAGTTAAGTCAAAATCTATGTTGAAACCCTTTCTGATACTTAGAGTATTCACAGACAGAACACTACGTGTATTATACATTTTTTGTCATAATACTAACCAGTCAACAATTGGATTACACATTTAACTGGAGCCTGTAAAAATTGGTTTGAATAAGATCTCAGAAATGCACTCTAACCTTGTTACAGTTTGTATCTAAAATAATGGCATTGTACCGGCTGAGAAATTCACATTTGTTTTTCTTGGCATTGACCACATATTTCTAGCGAGTTTGGACTACTTATTAGCCTTAGCAGTTATAGTGCATTGTTCCCAGTAAACCTCATTCCTACCTCAGGTTTTATCTGAATGTGAGCTCACTGCTATACTGGTAGGATATTCAGAAGGGTTATACAACAATGTTGTATTTCTGGCTTTCAGAATATACATGGTTAAATCCTGCCAGAATTAAACTTCTTATGATGCGCTATGGAGATGTTGCCATTATCAACCTAGTTCAAGCTGCAGCAACTAAATATGGCTGGATCAATTGAAACTGGAGAGTAATATGGCAATATTGGTGAAAATAAACCCTTTAATTATTTATCTTAGGTCGCACAGTAGTCTAAAGGTGTCTGCTTGGTCACAGGTGTTTGAGCTCGCGTAGTGTAGTAGAATTGCATTGCAGGAATGCAATTCTTTGCATGTTTTAACGCAAAGAAGTGCAGGCTTTTGTAGTCTCTGCTTCATTGCGACTAGATGCATGAATCCTGGTTGCAGGTAATCGTCACTGCAGAGTATGATTGAAAATCCTCAGCGGTGCCTGTAGCGGTTGTCAGACAGGGCTGCCTTGTCTGTTTGTGCACACCTGCTGTGGTTGATGTGACGGGCCCAGGCAATTATCACGATTGGACCAAACAAGCTTTGGGAACCTTCGTTATGTTTTGATTTGTCTATGGACCCCAATAGGATGAGCTGCTAGTTGTTACTCCACTGATGTTGGAAAGTATCCCTTGGACGACACTTAAGTATCAACAACATGTCAATAAGTCAGTTCTGCAAGGCCCACTCAATCTACTTTAACATTTGCTGTTTTTCGTGCAGTTCTCACCAATGTTGTTATAGTATAGACTGCAGTATGGACACCTTGACCGCTCTAGTCCACAGCTGTAGGTGACTTGTTGTTGCTGCTCCTCATTTTTAAGGCCTATCTAGGTATTAATTTATATGACTTCACATGAAGCTGCGAGAATATCATATTTAAATGTGTTTTAAACCCTTTAGATATGCTGACCCTCACTTCACACTTTGAGTCCTTCAATTATAGAAAGACCCATATACACTGTCTGTGTGTTTCTATGCTGTTGTGTAAATTTCTCCCACTAAATAGATACGTTAAGTAAGCCCTGCAGTTTTCTGTGCATCTAATTCCAACTACACAGGATGTCCCTGTGGACTATACTTGGCAGGAATAAGGTAAAAATAGAGAACTCATCTGGTTTGAGTCAGGGCCCTGCATTACCGACAGAGTTTAGGGGGTGAGGGTGATTTCTGTAACATGCAGTCCTGTAGGCCTCTTTTAGTTTTGATCGAAGGCCCAAACAGGCCAGGAAATTGGGCTAATCCCAGGTCTGAGAGGCACACAGGGACGTGATCTTAGCGATGGCTCGTGGACGTAACCACATCAAAGAGTCCTCGCTCGTGGGTAAAGGAGTCTGACTGACTGATGAAGGGACGAGCCAAGGCTTGAAGTGGAGGATGGGGTCACTTAGGGAGATGCTGGAGCTTCAAAGCCTCGTCGCTGTGCACGCAACAGATACCGAGACGCCGCAGAGAGAGACAGGGACTAAGAGAGAGAGAGATATGCTTTTAGAAACCCAGGGCTGCAGTGGAAATACTGCATCGTTTGAGAGGGTGCAAAAGAGAGGTGGGCAGGGCTGGGTAGATTATCCTTCTGGGCAACGTTGTTAGATCTATAATTGTTTTACCTGCTGTTTATGGTCAGACATTAAGCAGGATTTATTCCTTTCCTTTCAAAAGATGAAAGACAGTTTATTTGTTGGCAGTGGCGCTGGTGGGCAAAAGTATGTTATGTCTTGGCTAAAGAAGTCTTCTCTCTCACCTAGGGTTTTATGTTATTCAGACACTATTTAGCAGAAATGTGGATATATAGTTGTGCTCATAGGTTTGTGTGCCCTGGAAATAAGAAATAATGGCATTGATTTTGAATACTTGACTGATCATGCAAAAACATGCAGTCTTTTATTTAAGGATAGTGATCATATGAAGCCGTTTATTATCACATAGTTGATTGGCTCCTTTTTAATCATAATGACAACAAAAATCCACCCAAAAGGCCTTGAGCAAAAGTTAACATACTCTTGAATGTTTGGCCTTATTACAGGCATAAAAGGTGACACACACAGGTGAAAATCGCAATTGCATGTACATTTCCCACACCTGTGGCATTTTAAATTGCAATTAAAATGTGTATAAATATTCAATAAAATTGTTAGCTCTCACGTGGATGCACTGAGAAGGCTCGATACTGAGCCATTGGGAGCAGACATTAACTGTCAAAAGACCTTTATAATAAGGTAATGGAACTTTATGAAGATGGAAAAGGATATGAAAAGATATCCAAAGTTAGTACTGTTCAATCACTTATTAAGAAGTGGGAAATTCCGGAATCTCTTGATACCAAGCCAAGGTCAGGTAGCCCAAGAAAGGTTTCAGCCAAAAGCACCAGAAGAATGGTTCAGGATACAAAGAATACCCCACGGGTAACCTCAGGAGAAATACAGGCTGCTCTGTAAAAAGAAAGTGTGGTTGTTTCAAGGATGGTGGCTCACTGATGTTTTGGGGTGTGTGAGCTCTAAAGGCACAGGAAATCTTGATGGCAAGATAGATCTTGATTACAATTGATGGCAAGATGAATGCAGCATGTTATCAGAAAGTACTGGCAGACAATTTAGATTCTTCTGGGACGCACTTGGACTTTCCAGTACGACAATGAACCAAAACACAAGGCCAAGTTGACCCTACACTGGTTACAGCAGAAAAAGATGAATGTTCTAGAGTGGCCATCACAGTCTCCTGACCTTAATATCTTCGAGCCACTCTGGGTACATCTCAAACATGCGGTTCATGCAAGATGACCAAAGACTTTGCATGACCTGGAGGCATTTTGCCAAGTCATATGGGCAGCTATACCACCTGCATTTATTCAGGGCCTCATAGACAACTATTACAAAAGACTGCATGCTGTCATTGATGCTAAAGGGGGCAATGCACAGCATTAGAAACTAAGGGTATGCAGACTTTTGAACAGGTGTAATTATATAATTGATTTCTTTGCCATTTTTTGTTTTATGATTGTGCCATTCTGTTATAACCTACAGTTCAAAATGAATCCCATGAGATATAAAAGACATGTGTTTTACCCGCTCACTCATGCTTTCTTTACAAATGGTACATATATTACCAGTTCCTTAAGGGTATGCTAACTGAGCACAACTGTATAAGTAAAGCCCAGCACTTGTTTGTAAGAATGCATTTCCAGATTAATCTTCCATCACCATCCTCACCTTTGTTCTGTTTTGGTCCTCAGGGTCCTGTTTGCCAGCTCTGTATTGAACCTGTCTGAATTAGTGGCTCTGCGACCCGACCTGGCCAGACTGAGGAAGGTGCTCTACTTTCATGAGAATCAGCTAGTTTATCCGGTGCGCAAGCGTCAGGACCGAGACTTCCAGTATGGGTACAACCAGGTCCTGTCATGGTAAAGAAGGCCCTGGTTTTGACTCCGCATTCCACAATGTTTTTAGTGCTGTGTGTATGTTGTTGTCAGAGTTGACATAGAACCAGAGTCGAAGCACAGAGCTGTCCTTAGGAACTAGAGCCCAAATAAGCAAGGAAAATTAGCAACATTTATAATTGCTCTGTTTGTGTATTTAGAACAAACAAACAACAGCACACTATTTATACGGTAATAGTTTTCCCTAATGAGCATGTCAAGGCTGCGACATGATTGGTTAATTATGGCAGGCCGACATAATGCTCTCTGGGTAATTGAAGTCACTCTTGTTGAGCAACTGTGTTGTCATTAATCAGTGGGCGAACAGTAGAGAGGGGCACTCTAAAGAAAAGTGATTGTTGTTGATCTGCATAGGGCAACATGTCAATAAGTCAGTTCTGCAAGGCCCACTCAATCTACTTTAATGTCATTAACCCAGTCAAATATGGCAGCATTAAATAATATGCTACTCAAAGGGAATGGATCATTAAAATATGTTTGATTGGATTCAAGCCAGATTGCTTTGCTAATTTGAGTTATAATGCCGAGCTTTGGTTCTAATGAAAGAGAATGGAAGCTATTTAAGAAGATATTGATAAATGCCGACGGTACCAAATAAACTGAACGTTCCATTTGACACAAGCGAATCAGAAATATGAATGGCTCTGCAGTGTTACTATGTGTGTCCATACCCCTTCAGCTTGGTGGCAGATGTGGTGGCGTTCAACTCCTCTTTCAACTTGGAGTCTTTTCTGTCCTCCATTTTGTCCTTCATGAAGATGATTCCGGACCACAGGCCCAAAGAACTGGACAAGCTCATCCGCCCAAAGTGTCGGGTCCTTCACTTCCCCATCCAATTCCCACATGTCACAAGGTCAGTGTCATCATCCCTGGCTACAGTAATTTGCCTTCTAGGGATAACCAGGCCACTGATTAAAGAAAGCTGAGCAGAGTGAGACGGAGAGAGCGTTGCCGGCTTTTAATCCGTCCCAGGGAGCTGATAGGGTTTGGGAGCATAGTTAATGGCAATCTGACTAACTGGAAAGAAGTTAGTTGTGTAAGAGTCAAGATTAGAAAGGACTACAGAGCTGTAATATCCTGTTATGTCTATCTCACCCTCTCCCACGGACATAACCAATAGAATATATATACATTACAAATGTTGATGATTTACCTGAAGTGTTTGGATCAGAAGATCAGAGGTGTCAATATTTTAAACTATTGCTTGAGTAATAATTGCCTTTTCATCAAATTATTACCTATTCTAAGTTGTAACAAGCCCCACAAAGTGTTCATTCTAGTTTGAATTATTTCAACTAAAGCACCAGAAAATATAAATATATTTCCTGAATAACATGACTTTGTTTTTAAATATAATTGCTTGCTCGTAGAACAACTGTCATTGTGGATCTATTGGATCCATGCGTCTCTTTATAAGCTGTTGTCTCGGATCAGTGGTGAAGGGTCATAGTTTTATTGCTCTGTCCCAAAACAATGTGTCTTAACCTCAATGCAACCAGGAGGGTCTGCTTCATATTACAGACAAAATCAACAGCAGACACTTCATAAAAAAAGAAAGCGACAACATCATAACAGTTTAAATTAGAATATTAGAAAGCTGAAGTGTATTCAGAAGTATTGGTCACATACGTGTGTGGTTGTGTCTACAACCTTTTAAGGCTATACTTGGTAATACCAGAATTCAGCAAGATTCCTCACGAGGAGTAAAACCAACAACAATAGTGACACTTTTAGAAACACTCTTTTTGTGTTAGAAGTTTGGGTTTAGGCCAATGGGTTAAGGGTTTGGAGAAATAGGATTTACAGTGTAAATCAATGGTTTCTCCCAAGACTAACATGCAAGTGTCGCAAAATAAGTTTCCTTGCTTGTGTCAATCCAATGTATTTTTCACTTCTTTTTCACGACTATTTGATGTACCACGCCTTGACTTTCTAAGTTGATGCCCCATTTTAAACCTTCATTTCCATATTTTTTGTGGGCCGGCATGGCATTTATTGCAGAGAAAGTCTTAAACAAATGATGCTGTTCTTCGGCGATTTCTGTGTGTTCTTTCAAGCCTTGCCATTCTCAGGGGTGACCGAATATAGTGGGAAGGATGAAAGCAGTCACTACCGCTCACCCCAGACCTCATATTGTTCTGAGCATACTCTTGTGGCATATTATATCTAATTATTTAGGCCTACGTCCCCTTAGGAGTTTCTTGTCCATGAAACTTGTGTGTGAGATTGTTTGTGTGACCCTGCCTCCAGTAATTGTGTCACGTACACTTTATTCTATGGCTTTCCCAATTAGAGCAAGTGTTACGTGATTTTTAGTCCACTCTGATTTATACTGGATGCTCTTATTCCCTCAAAGGGACAGGTTTAACATTCAACATCACCATAATGCATTATTACTTTACTAAACAGATTGTGAACCAAGACTAATATGAAGATTTAGGTAGGTATATTGAAAGCGATGATGGTGATGATGGGATGTGTGTGTTTATGTATCTGTACATGTTTCTCTCTATATTTGCTAGGGTAAGAAATACTGAAAGTGAACTGCCATGGATGTTGCAGGCCTCTCGCCCAGAGTGTTTTTCAGCTCATTTTCAGATGGTAATTTGCCTGATCCAAAGCAAACTCACAGAGTGTAAGTAAGCGATTATATGCATGGCCGACAATCCCTCAACATGCCCGCGGTCCTTTTCCAAACACAGTTAGTCCAGCTCTTTGAAAATATAAAACGCTCAGAGAAACAAATGGGGGAGAAATACCAGATTTTTTTTCCTGTATAGGTATTTTTATGTCGCTCGTTCATACTTTGAAATGTCCTCTCGATCCAAGCTCTCAAAGTGCTCAAATGATCTGGAGGGTTGTGGCATTGCTAGGAGGCAATCTAAATGTGCATATGCAGAATAAAAATCAAACAAAACAACGTAAAGGCCTTTTTGGGCTGATGAACTGGTGGGTTTGTGAAAGCAATGGAGGTCTCTTTGTGGTTTGTGTGTTTGCGGTATCCATCTATCAATCGGCTTTTGAGAGGTGGACTTTTGTAATTTAATAGCGATTGACCTGAGCCAGCAGAAACCTGCGGTGAGAGACAAAGCCATCACATTTATCATGGTGGAACAGCGGGGCATTGACTTTCTTTGAGCATTGTCAATCCACTGGTCTGGTGTGTGTATATATACTGGGTGGGGGAATGCAGACGGGGGTGATCAAATCAATGTGCACGTGATCAGCAGGTGCCACATTTTGGCAGGCCTTGCCTGAGACCCCTCTGCAGTTTCCCCATTCACCACAGTTCTCTCTGAGGTCTTTGTATGGCTGTCAGGTTGTCAGGCAGTGTGTGTTCCGGCTCCTCTTGAGAACAGAACACCATCAGGTGTTCAAAGATGAGGAAAACCAGATTGATCATGATTAGTCTAGTTATTTCATTTTCTGCATTGAAAAGGAATATGGAAGGAACCGAGGGAATGAATGGTAGGGTTCTATGGCACATGTTCTTCATTGTTAATGTTAAGAGACAAATAGAGGGACTCTTTTATGTTCTTCCATGAAAATATATTAATGCAGGTTTCAACTCTGCTTGAAAGAGCTGCACGTTCTTTAGGACCTCCCTACTGATGGCCGGTTTTCATTAAGTCTGTTAACTCACTACAGATAACTGAAGCTACTTTTAAGTTGATTGGGAAAAGGTTGTTCTTTTGGCTACTTTTAAAAGCCATTGATGTGGCTCCTTGTGAAGAAGCAGGCAGTCAGTCTGCTCAGGTCTCAAATAACTGACTCCTGGAATGAGTCTGCTGTAGGAGCAGATGGCAGGATATCCTGTTTGAAACGTTCCTTTGACAAAGTTAAAATGCAACTGGACTTTTTGAACTGATTGAAGATGGTAACATTTTAAATTGGGGGAACACATAGTCTGTTTAATTAAACCAAACCTGCTCCCGATAGATTAAACTTAATGGATGTGCGCTGTGATTCACTCCATGTTGTGTGTTACTGTTTAAACTACTGCTGAGACACAGCTAGACTTTTGGGTACACACAGTTTGTGATAGCGGTAAACCAGTTTGCATTTGGTTTCTTATTAGTGTCTAAGAACATATAGAAATTGTGGTCCCACACAGAGAACTTATGAAGAGCACACATCCCCAAGGAAAGTTTAAGGTTTTCTATATCATGGCCATCTGATGGTATTTGTTGCCACGTGCCTCGGTGAGGCTTGGTGAAGCTGTTTTGCCGTGGGACTCTAGGGACTAATTGAAAACATTAAAGTCATGGAACAGCAGAGGAATTCTGAAAGGCAAAGCAGAGCTGTCTGGGTCTAGCTTAAGAAGGGGAGACTGTGAAACAGGTGTGGTGTACACAGACATCAGGACTGATTCATGTTTGGGATTTATTTACCATTGGAAAAACAGGATCATCATTTTTAATTACTTGAAAAATATCTATCAAATTCATGAATTAAGAAAAATGGCCAAGTACAAATGTGGTCAATTAAAGACAGAAGTGTAAATAGTTTAGGTTTTGTTGGGCCTTTTCACACAAAGTTTAAAAGAAATCAACAGGCTTTTTTGCAGAAATAAATGCCAGCAATAAAAAAGTATAAAGTATACTTACAGTAGATCAACAAGTGAAATGTCAAAATGGTGGAAGAACAACAAATGTGAAGTAATGGAATGGCTTAATGTCCAGACCTGAACTCTACTGAGATGTTTTGGCAGGGCTTGAAATGAGCTGTTCATGTACAAAATCCCACAAATGTTGCTAACGTTTTGGTTTTGGTTGAAGATCTGACAACATTCAGCACTAAAAATGCAAAAGATCCAAGAAAGGAAATACATTTTACGAACATGTAAATGCAATATCTTGGATGTAAAGTAACAGAATAACAATTCCACAACAAATTTGCCATATCCTTTTTACAGACGGGGCCAATTCGTAATGCTATGTATGTATTGTATGTATTTGTTAGTGCTTTGATGCAATACTAGTATACAGTCCCCTCCAAAGTATTAGAACGGCACGTCAAATTCCTTAGTTTTTGTTGGTCACTGAAGGACAATTAGGTTTAAGATCAAAAGATGAGTATGAAGAGCTCAGAATTTAAGCTTTAATTTCCTGCTATTCACATCTAGATGTGTTAAACAACTTAGGACATATCACCGTTTGTATTAGACCACAGCATTTTCAGGTGAGCAAAACTAAAAGAACAAATAATCTTAAAGTAAATAACATTTAATATTGGGTGGTATAACCCTTGCTTGGAATAACTGCCTCAAGCCTGCGACCCATCGACATCACCAAACTGTTGCATTCTTCATTTGTGATGCTATTCCAGGCTTTTACCACAGCTTCTTTCAGTTCTTGTTTGTTTCGGGGTGTTTCTCCCTTCAGTCTCCACTTAAGCAGGTGAAATGCATGCTCTATTGGGTTAAGGTCAGGTGATTGACTTGGTCAATCTAAAGCCTTCCACTTTTTTCCCTGTTGAAGTCCTTTGTTTTGTTGGCAGTGTGCTTTTGGTCATTGTCCTGCTGCAAAGAAGCCATGCACTCCCAAGCCATGACATTACCTCCACCATGCTTCACAGATGAGCTTGTATGCTTCGGATCATAAGCAGTTCCTTTCTTTCTCCACACTTTGGCCTTTCCATCACTTTGGTAGAGATTAATCTTGGTCTCATCACTTCATAAGATTGTGTTACAGGACCTTTGCGGATCATCTCTGTACTTTGCAAATTTCAATCTGGCCATCCGATTCTTACTGCTGATGAGTGGTTTAGATCTTGTGGTGATGCCTCTATATTTCTGCTCTCTGAGTCTTCTTCGAACAGTGGATTGTGATTCCTTCATCTCTGCACTGTAGAGGTCTTTGGTGATGTCACTTTCTGATGTTTTGGGGGTTTTCTCACGATATTTCTGTCATCAACTACTGTTGTTTTCCTTGGCCGACCTGTTCGACGTCCGTTGCTCAGTACACCAGTAGTTTCTTTCTTTTTCAGGACATTCCAAATTGTTGTGCTTGCTATGCCCAATGTTTGTCCAATGGCTCTGGTCAATTTTCCTTCTTTTCTCAGCTTGACAGTGGCTTGCTTCTCTCCCATAGACAGCTCTCTGATCTTCATGTTGGTTAATCCTCTTTAACAAAAAATGCAGTCTTTATATGTTTAAACCAAGGATGGAAACTTAGACTAGTCATTCAGAGCTATTTAATGCTTGAACAATCAATCTAAAAGGCAAAACCTGGGCAACAAGAAACATCTGTCAGTCACATGTTCCAATAGTTTCGCTCACTTAAAGAATGGGTGGGTGCAAGGGTGGTATGTCCTGAGTTGTTTAACACATCTAGATGTGATTACCAGGAAATGAAAGCTGAAATTCGGAACTCTTGTCTCATACTCATCTTTTGATCTTAAACCCAAATGTCTTCAGTGAACAACAAAAACAAAATAATTTGCCTTACCATTCCACTACATTTGGAGGGGACTCTATTTGTGTTGTTTGGTACAATAATTCTTCTTTTTTGAGGTTTAAGAGACTGCCTTTTCTTGGAAGTGCCTGGTTGGCAGCTTTTCCTCTGATTATTGATCCAACTGTGCTCCCTGATATATCCATGCATTTGTATGCACTAATTAATGCATTTGTATTATAAAATAAAAAGCTACTATTTATGTTTACATTCATTTCATATAGAAAAATGTGTAGTTCTTAGATAATTGTTCAGCCTACTGACATTTTAATCAAATAATTGGTACAATAATGCACTAACATTTATTTTTGCCTGATAAGCCTAACTTGCAATTTCCAGGTTTTTGGGGAATCTTAAAATTTCTGAGGGTTTCTCTAAATCCACAAGACTCTTGTGTGCTTTACATTTCTCTACTGTTCTGTACTGTAACGTCCAAACATGTACAAGTACAGATGTACTACATGCATTTAAAGTGGAACATTTTTTGATCATGACACCGTTTTCTAGATAGAGAATGAGACACGGAGGTGAATCTCCCCAAACCTCACCAGCCAGCCAGGCCCTCTGCCCTGCTCCACAGGGGTCAATTCCAGTTTCACCATTTGGCTCCTGAGCCCGTCATCCTCTGAAGACCCAACATTCATCCTCCAATCTCCTCTTTGATTACTCTCTAGTAACCAACTGGCGGTCACCCTGCCTGCAAGGGTAGTAGGAAGGGAAGGATAGGGGGAGGAGGGAGGTTAGGAGCTGATGATGGGGAAGCTGGGGGAGGCCTAGCCCTCCTAATCAAACCGCACAGTTTTAATCTCATTGCTGACATGATGAAAACAGCTGTCGGTCAGTTGGTCCTCGGGCACCTTTTTCTATTTGCCTGACTTGTCGTCACCTCATTTTCCTTAATCCTCTTCTATCTTCCAACTCCCCATCCTTTCATCTTCTGCCTTCCCTTTATCCCACCCAAAAGTCACATTTAGTTCACTCTAGAACAGTGCAGGTCATATGCAATTAGAACTCAGCCAAAAGTATCATACACTTTACAACAAAACTGGAGGTACGGTAGTGCCATGCCTTCCAGTCGCTCGTGTGCCAGGAACGACCACAATTGGGTCCATATGGTTCCTTTGAAGTTCAGGGGAACTAACCGTGATGAATAGGAACGAATTAAGGATCAAACCCTGCATTGGTGATGTGTCCTTAATACCGAACTTTAGCTAACACACGTTGGCATCTGTTCAGTGGTGACATAATCAAGAAAAACTGGTGTTTTCAAAACAAGCTACATAATGCAATAATCTCCTAACTAAAGTTGATTGCCTCAGCTGAAGCTGATTGAGGTTATCAAAAATGATCAACTAATATTTCCTACATTTGGCATATGGCTAGTCTGCAATGTGTTTGCAGGGTTTCTTTTTTATGACCAGATTTTATGTGAAACAAAATATTATTTTTCAAGGCTATGTTTCCATCCTTTTGTCGAGTTTCACATGAATATTCTAGATCTGTATAATTGTATACATTGACCAACCAGTTGTGTGTCCATTAAACCGCATTGCTGCAGATTTATAATTCACATAAAATAAAACTTAAGTAACAAATACATTTTATGTTTTAGATCCTTTGCTATGACACTTGAAATAGAGCACAGATGCATCCTGTCCTTAATAATAATAATGATGTCCCAAGAAATTGATTGGAGTCCACCTGTGGCAAATTCAATTCATTACACATTGTTTAGGTTATAACCTGTCTATTACATATTCCAGAGCAAAAACCAAGCCGTGAAGTCTTTGAGAATTGTGAAGTAGATGTGGGGAGGTTATTAAGACAAAAAGTATATGCATTGAATGGCCACATGAGCACATTGGGCTCTATCATTTTGGAATGGAAGAAGTTTGGAACTACCAAGACGCCATGAACAGAGCATCAGGAAATCAGTCCGAGCTAAAGCTGGGCCGAAAATGGGTCTTCCAACAAGAAAACTACCCGAGCATTCAAGCAAATCTACCTAAGAATGGCTCAGGAGAAGATTTGTGTTTCGGATTGGCCAAGTCAAAGTCCTGACCTTAATCCCACCGAGATGCTGTGGTGGGATCTGAATCAGGCAGAACATGCCAGACACCCCTAAAACCTCACCCAATATTTGTTAAACAAACCACTTTTGTTGAGTAAACAATGAATATATATATCATATTTTAGTTTGTTTCCTTTATTTGGAATGTGTTTATTATGAATTGAGTTTAGATAAGGAGTTCATTTGAAAAATGTTTACAATAAATGACCATCCCTGTAGGATTCACATTATTTTCAAGCAGGACTGTTTGTGAATGTCCTTGACTGGCCCAGCCTACTGAAGATGGCAGTTAGCCTACACACCCCATCCAATCTGACTGCTCTAGTAGGTCTGTAAGGAAAAATCGGAGAAACCCAAAACCAGGTGAACAGCTGGTAGAATCATACCCAACCTGTGATCACTGTGAAAGGTGCTTCTACAAAGTTCTGAATAAATGGTCTCAATATTTATGTACATGACATTTTTTAGTTGTAAAAATTGGCACATATTTCTAGCAACGTATTTGCTTTGTAATTGTGGGGTATTGTGTGTAGATCCTTGGCCTAAAAAATAAATGTAATCTGTAATAAAACTACTTCTATAAAGAGAAGGGGTCTGAATACTTTCCATATGAAGTATAAAAGGCAGAGTACTAAAATGTATGATGGATGGTCAAAGTAGGTGTGGGTTTTAGGAGTGACCAGTGGGAGATTTCACCCGGAACCCAGGTTAATATTGGTGTAACAGATGTTGAGTCAGCTGAGGGATATACAGGATTGCCTAAAATAACTTGTTCGTCTGATGTCGTGTATGTAGTGATGGCCCGTTAACAAGTGTGAAGTTGAACAAGGCGCTGGTGACACAGTTAATGGTACTGTGGTAATTTTCATCAAATGCATCGAGTAGCTGTTATTTAAAATCCATTTAGAATAGTATATTTAACAGCATGAGCAAGATGCCAATACTGCATTTATTGTATATTTTGGCACAATCTGAGTTATATTATTTTATTATCACAGCGAGCAGTCTAGCCATTTACCAAGGATTTGTAGGTGTAAACAAATGTGCTTGCTTCTAAAGTAGATATGATGTTGTTTTGGCACATTGTTGTGGAGGTACACTCTTGGCCAGCTCGGAAGTCTGACCACACTGCAGTGAAAACACTGGGATTAAAACTTGTGAGTTAACTGCTGACCACACATTAAAAACTTTAGACAGGCAGAGCAAGATTTTAAGTAGGCCTATAATAACTGGGATCTAGCTTTTCACTTACAATAGTGGAATAATGGCTGCAGCTTTTCAATCTTGTGTGATTTCAGTTGTACCTAATAAGGCATCTACCAGGACGGTGGCAGGGGCTTTTTTCCCTGGTAGCAGGAATGGGCGAGGTGGATTGCACGGACAGCCTTCATGAAGTAATAACGGAAGCGCTAACTTTGTCAGTGATCACAGTTTTTCTGAATTTGAATGTTGTATGTAGATAAAGGGATGTGTTTTCATTTCGTAGCTTGGGTAAGGGAAGTTTTGGGGTCCCACGCTGGAGCTACTGCCCCCGCAACCCGACAATGGATAAGCGGATGAAGATGAAGTTTTCATTTTCCCTTGAGTTTGTAGTGTTGCAGAACTTTATTGGATCAGAGACACAGGCAGCAAGTTTCGGTTTGTAATATGATGCCTTTGCTTTCCTGATTGCCAAAATTCAATTATTGCTTGTTTTGCTGAAGGGTTTGCTATCAGATAGTCTTAAGGAGGCCATAGTTATGGACCAGAGTTATTGATTACACCTTATCTGCTCACCATAGGTGTGGAACAGCCCCTGACCTTATAAACGACAATCTGATGTTACTATCTATTGTGTCTCTAGACAGCATCCTGGCAAATGAGCGCTAACCTAAATATAAAAATGATCAATACCATGTGGACTATGGCCTAATACTTTTCTGCCAACAATGCATCTGCAATACATTACTAAACTGTATTTAATATTGATAGTATAAACGTAGGCTTACTGTTAACTATTTAATAATTTATATACACAACCACTGAAAGTTCATTTATAAAAAAATTATAATAATATATGCTGCACCATTATGTCAGCTTTGAACCAATGCTAAGCTGTTTCTATAGCTCTCAGCCAAGCCTAAACATTAATAAATTGAACCCAGCATATTGTTTTAGCCTAAGGCTACGGGAAAAACAACATAATGCTGGGAATCAAACTGGTTTCATTGATTACAACTAGACGGATTGTCCCATCCCTCTTCTTTGACGCTGAACGCTTGCTGAATGTATTTCCAGCATAACACTTTTTGATTTATACCCCATGCCTTCGATAAAAAAAAATTACAAGAATTTAGCCATGACAGGTCCGCATAGCATGGCACCATGGTGCACATGGAGTGTTTCAATTGGAAAGGAATAATTTCTTGTCTGCTGGAATGAATGCTACTTGCGTGTCACATATGTTATTCTGTGTTCCAACCCAGTGATATATGTTCATGGAAATAACGGAGGTCAGTTCATGTCTCTGAATGATCCATCCATTTTGTTTCTTTTTCTCTCCTGTTTGCCATACATCACAGAACTTTCATATCACATCTGTGTTTTTGACAGCAAATCAAACGCTCACGTGGGCATGTAACATGAGGATCTTCAGGTCAGATTGTCAACCAGGTTGAAAAACAGCGTATAGGTTGTATTTGGTGTATCAGAGGGTATTACCGTCCGATCTGCGCTCAACAGCAGATGTCTAGGCTTCTGTCTCTGGTTTAAGCTGCTTGTTCTCGATATGACATTCTGCAAGCCATATACATATTACATAATGTCATAATTTTTCCACAATAACCACCGCGAAAGCCTTATAATTTACAGACTTTTGTGCCTATCAGGCTCCGAGCGATGCAGCACAAGCCGTGCATGACACTGTGGGCCAAAACGTCTTCCTCGCTTGCCTTCCTTCCATCTTAATTCCTGCTGAAGTCGGAACACTCGTTGGGAATCCCCCCCTGGGCCCCGGGCTTCGACCACAGTCTCTGATGGCTACGCCACATCAAGTGGACCAGTGTCCCTCATAGGAGTGCTGCGGAGTGGACTGCACCGATAGCTTTTGACTAAAGGGTCAGCCTCGCCAGCCTCATAATGACTGTAATGTAGATCTTAATGTGCTTTAATGACCTGCTCTGTCCATTCGGAGGCTGAGGCTTCTCTCAGTGCTCTCTGGCTGCCTCTGGAGCAGCTATAGTGGCTGGCTGGCCTGACCACCCCCCAATCAAGCCACTATCAGCTGGGCTAAATGGCTATTCTGGTTTTGAGGATTATGTTGATGAGAGTGTTTTGAAGTGATGCCCTCAGGACAGTGACCTCAATGCCAAACCTTTGGGTGGTTTCCTGTACTGTCCTCTGCCCTACTCTGGCCACCCACTCTTTACTTGGTCATGTCAGATTAATCCTGAAGAGGAAGAGCCGGACTCTTCTCAGACCACCTTAAAAACAAAAAGGAAAAAGGAAGTGGGTGTAAATAAACAACCTGTTTTTGGGGGGAGCGTATACTGATCAATATTGTTGGTCTTCTTTAGGTGAGTCCTTCATGGGAGGTTCTGCGTTATGCCCTGTATTTAGCCTGTTTATGGCTACTGTGTGAGTGTATAGGCCAGAGGCCTCCATTCTCCTCTCTCCCCAGACAAGAGCCGTTTTACCATGTCTCGAGATCACTGCCGTTTTTCATTACCCGGTGGGAGAGACACTTGTGATTATTGCCAATAAAGGAAATTAGATCAAATGATTTTTTACTTTGACTCCCCCCTTCATCCTTTCACATTTAATCAAATGCAGAGGTAAAGTCATCACAGAAATTGCTGTTGATTTATAAATAAGCTAATTGGCGGCATTCTCTCTAAGTACCTCTCGCTCGCCCTGTTTTCCCCCCACTCTCTTTGCCTCTCCCTCTCTTTATGCCGGTAGATACAGCTGCGTTTTTATTGCCCCTAGTCAAAACCTCTTCATCCAATTTTTTTAATGGATTATCGAATGAAATGCTCCCGGGGGGCTGTGAGGCGGCGTCATTGGTCGTACCTAACCACATGGGCCTCCTTGTCAGCTCCACAGTCCAGCCGTACACCAGAGAAGATCCTATGTCCATATCTGTTGGGTAATACATCCATCTGCCCTCTCCATCCTACTTTGTCAGTTTTGTCAATGGTTTGTCAAGGGAATGTCTAGCCACATGGTTTCAACAGCACAATGAAAAGAAAGGCCTCATTGGCTCTTTACCTAACTGCACCGCTAGACGGACGGCGCTTGACATTTGTCCTCTAGCTTAGCCATATGTTTTTATGCATTCTTTATGCTAATCGCTCCACACCCCAGGCAAAATTATCACCCTGTACTCTTTCTTCAAACAGGCTTCATTACGTGAAATACAGTAGTGCTCGAGGTAGATTACTAAAGGGAGCTGACATTAGGAAACTGGTTTTACCCAATAAAGTGCATTGGAACTATATACTGTAGCCAATCGCTACCACAACCCAGTTTATTTAATTGCAGATTACCTTTCCAGAAATAGCAAAGAAGGGCCATAAACACAATCAACATCTTATGGTAATGTTGCTAAATCTGTCAGCGGAGATTCGTCACACAGTGATGTCATTCTCACCACAGAATTGTTCTGTTGTCAGTAACAAGATTTTAATGAAATTGAGGATTGGCCTAGAGTATTTTCTATAACAGTTGCTGGATAATGTCGTCCAGGTATTGCTAAGAAAGTCCAACTTTGTGGGCAGTATGCTTTGATACAGTTTATTTTTGACTGTCTCAACCACTGGAAAATGAAAGATATTCCTAAAGCCAATGACAAGCAGGAATTGTTGACTAAATACTTATTGACCTAATCTTGGTCAGGGCTCTGTGGTCTTCAACTGAAGTAGTAAGGAGACTGAATCTCTACATTGACTCTAGGTAACAAGACCCTTGCCACTCTGTGTCATGCAAAGCAGCAGATTCTGGCTCCATAAATTCACCCTAGCCACGAACACTTGCCTTAGTGCCAGCGCTTTAAATGTGTTTCCCATTCCTTCGTCAATGACATCAGCATCTTTCCATGCTTGCTCTCTTCCTCATCCAAGTCTCTCCCTCTACAAAGAGAAGAAACCCGACGAAGAGAGCTGTGGATTTCAGTAGCGTTGGAAGATCCTCCTCCGTTTGCTTTCATGGTGATCGTTTTGTTTCACAACACAAACCATTCCCGAGATGGATACAGTTCTATGGAGAGTTTAACTTTTCTGGTTAGGTTGCTGTGAAATTGCGTGCGTGCGTCGGTGGGTGGGGTGGGGGTCACGGGCACGTGCATAGGTGAATGCATTTAAACAATGTCCTTAAAAGTGTTTGTCTTCTGTATCCCCCAGACACCTCCCTGAACAGAAGCTCCATGACGGGTCAGATGAGTCTTGTGTTGATCACCTCCGAGCTCCACAGGTCTCGCAGGGTCAACCGACGTCTCCAGGCAGGCCAGAGGCTCCGGGGTAATACACTACTAATGTCGACACCAAAATATAGCTAGATAACAAGCAGTCTGAGGCTGGAAGCTTTGAGGAATGGTTCAAGTGTCCTTATTGGACAGTAGGATCATCGTCAAGCGTCTTTCAGTACTGTATTCATGTCTGTCACATTTAGAAGCGGTGCAGTCCGCTCTCCTTTATGAGTTGTTGTAATATAATCCCAACAGGCCTGAAGAGCTGCTCTGTCCAGTAGAAGAGGAAAATGAAGGACTTCTCAGTCACCACTCCCCTCTGGCTCCCAGTGCTCCATGCCTGAGCCAAGACCGAGAGGATAGCCTACTGGATCACAAGGAAGGCACCAGGCAGATTGAGGCCGGGCCTGGGGGAGCTGCGAAGAGGAAGGAAGAGGGGGACAAAGGAAGAGGAGAGTGCCATGACAGGCCTCTTCATATCGTCTGGCCTCATAGGTGGTGAGCTGTCTCATCGTCTATACACTTGACATACACACCCAACACACATAGAGAATGTTCATTGCTAACCATAGATGACTGTGTTTTATATTTATTTTACTTTTTTACCTACTGTGAAGGCTAGTGTGTTAGCATATCAAAACACCTGTCACAATTTTCAAAAACAACCAACGTGTTTGGCCCCGAATAGATTGTTACCTTGATTGCTTTGGTGTGTTTGCTGCTGTTGGCATCGAATGGCATTACTTAGAACAAAGCAGTCACGCAAAGTGTAATCCAAAGATCATGTTGTAGGCCTATTGTGGAAACAAAACGACCCAAAAATGCCTCTCCGACAGGAACGAATGTACAAAGCAATCCTGCTGAAAGTGGTTAGCTTTTGATGGTCAAGGGTGTTGTTTGACAACAAACCCAAGGCACAAAATAGGCAGCATACGTCATGAAAAAGAAGAAACAGTTGCCTAGATATCATCGTTGGGTTTTGGGTTTAAGCTTTTAAGATGTTTTTAAAGATTGTTTCAGGTATTTTTCCGACATTTCAGGTATCCTCTAACAGGCTTCAGCCTTGAAATATTACACAAAAATCTATTGAAAAGGCACATATAAACACGATTTATAAAAGCCTTTTCAATTGCAGTTATAGGATGTATGAAGACATTCTGTGTGGATTAGTGTTTTTTGTCATGAAAGCCCGACTATCTTTTCACATGTATAGGCCTCTTTTTTGGCAAACGCTTTCTCCATTTCAGCCTCATATGTGCTGGAACGGAAAGGCACTAGTCTTTCTGTGGATTCACATTTTTGTCCTCTGACTCTGTCCTCCGTTCGGCAGCATGACTTGGTTTCCTCACCAAAACATGTCGGTAAATCAGATTTACGACCGCAAAGACCACCGGTGCTGTAGTTTCTCGTTGGTGCTGTGATTCGCCATTGTCGGCATCATCCCTCGCCATCCTCTGATCTCCCTACTGTCTGTTTGCATCGGTCGGGTGTCTGTTTTTCACCTACTCTTATATCAGTAACAAAAGCACCCATCATGTAATCTCCTCTAAACTGAGCAAAACACAGATGGATTATCGCTCCCAACATCCAGCCTTCATAAACGTTGGCTTTATTCTGGGCTAAATTAGGATTTACAGTGAGCAAGAGAGGGGGAGGGAGGAAAGTGAGAGAGCAGCCCAGATAATCTCCACGATTGAAGCTGCTCGCAGTTTGTTCCATTTCGTTCTCCTAATTTTTTCCCCCACTATCCCTCTATCTCCCTCTCTCTCTCTCCCCCGCTGCCCTCACTTTTTTGTGCTCATCATTGGTTGCGGATTGTTAATCTGTGTGTGGCCTGGATAGGCGTTCATCCTCAGATTACAGGAATGTCTTATTGCAGTCAGTGGATGGGGCTACCAGGCCATGCCAGGGGGATCAGAGCCCACTCAGCCCCGCGCTGACGACAGGACAGCTGTTTACAGGTGAAGATGGCTGGGCGCCACGGTAATATCCAGGCGGCGGGAGAGGAGCAGGGACCAGGGCGCTTAAGTCTCCACATCCAGGGGCTTTAGCTCCATCTAAAGTTGATCAGGATCAGCTTTTACCTCAAGAGGATTGTCCTCCAGGGGTATTTCTGATTGCAAAAAATAAAGTCAAAGCAGTTGAGACACGTAGACGTCCTTCGGCACTCCACCGAGACATTAAACAGCCCATCGAGAAGAAACACATGGCAGATGTGTGAGACCCTTTAAGTGTTACACAGTACGATGGTGTCATTCTCGGTTCCTGATGATTATATGAGAGGGGCTAACATGATGTCACCAAGGCACCTCAGTACACATCTTGTCGTTTCCTCACGGATCCCAGTCCGGATCGGCCGCCGGTCACCAAGTGCTCCTCCTGTCCTGGGCTTTCTGCCGGCCACGGCATCATTCAACCTCCCTGACCTTGGACGGTCCTCGGGACTGACTAACGTAGGGCAAGAAAATTAAAGTTAAACGTGGGCATAATCTCATTTTATTCGTCATCCGTTTCTTTTAATCGTCAGTCAGTGCTGTGTGTTTTTTGGTGAGGCTGTACCGTCATCAATCATCAAGCGTACTGTATTGTACTCAAAACAACAGGTCCTCTTGTGAAAAACAGGTGCTTAGTGCCGAAGAGACCCGGTTTAAATACAAATACAGCGATACAAATAACAACACTTGTGAGTACTGGGGACCACACCTCGTGAGTACAGCCCCTGATAATCCTTTACGATGACGTCATGGAGGGTCCAGTACATTGCAGAAGACAGCAGGCCCTGGAGAATTCATGTGTTTATGTATGAAGACAGACACGGACTGTTACTCAAAGTTGAAGTTCCATTTTAAGAAATGTCTCAGCCTTTGTAGTTCTCTTAGTCATATTATTTGGAAATCACCGCTATCTACAGAGGAGCACGTTGTCAGGCCTTTGAATGGAACTCTGTCCTCGTTGCTCTCCTACCCCATCTTGGTCTGTCTTAATCTATCTTCAACAACCAACTCTTTGTCTTTCAAGTGTCCCCTTAATTAGTGCACAGTCCTTTGGTTTCTGGTGATTGGGCTCGTTTCACATTGTGCACTGGAGTAAATAGTATTTGAATTTTAAAACGCACCTCTTGGGTGCAACATAAAGCAGAATATTTAATCACAGATTTCTAAATGAGAGGATCTTATTTTCTTTTTTGCTGCTACGTGATGCATATTAATGAGGTTTCTCTGGGTAGCACGTAACCGAACATACTTTTCACTTGATCATTCCAGCCGGCTTCATCTGCCTTCGTCTGTGAGGTCACAGGGGTGATGAGACGCCACACAGGACCCGTGAAGGAAGAGCGGAGAGATGGGGCGGCTGTCGAAAGGAGCTGTGAAACTTGGGAGGGATGAGAAGGGCTGAGGTCGAGGGCTACTGCTGCCCCACTCAGTAGGCTCTTCATGGATGTTTTCACATCACCTAATGGGAATTGGGAGCCCGGGATGAAGTATCAGAGTTCCGACTGCACCTCGGAGAACAACCTTGATGTGCCACGGCGGCTGCAGATTAGTGGTGTGCATTGGCAGTGCAGCTGTTTATGTGAAGAAGATGCCACATAGCCTTTGTTTGTCACTCTCCCTCTAATCAGTGGGATGACAGCTCGTTGACTGTCGCTGGGGGTTAACGGTCCTCATTAACAGATCTAGGTCATCAGTGGGGAGTCAGGGCTTGCACCGATATATGCCGCCGAGGTGTGTGTGTGTGTGTGTGTGTGTGTGTGTGTGTGTGTGTGTGTGTGTGTGTGTGTGTGTGTGTGTGTGTGTGTGTGTGT